>JAJHUR010122892.1:0-15288 GCA_027495735.1 Lutjanus campechanus | reverse complement strand
TTTTTTTTTATCATAATAGTGATTCAAGAAATATCTTTAAGAACCCATCTTATTAAATGTTTTGTGTGACAGCTTAACTGGTGAAACTGAGTGAATTGGTGGCAGAAGCTTTTTAAACGGGATGCATGAAACACTTTAAATCCCCTATTCCCTAAAAGTTTCTGATGACAAACTCCTGGCAACCCAAGGGTTTTGTTTATTTTAGGTATGATGCCAAAAATACGAGCTAGACACTGCTACACAGATCAAGTCTGAATATTATTCAAATAAATTTCCCCAATCTCAAGTGACTTGTTTTACTCAAACTTAAAACGTACACTTTCTAGACAAATTTACTTTTTTTTGTCGCAAAAAAAAAAAAAAGTTCAGATCACACAGACTGCTCCTCCAGGCAACAGCTCACCTTTATTGTGTGTTCTGCATCCAAATTTCATATCATAGCTATATGCAATTATCAGAAACATTAGTTATCACTGATCAAGGGATTTGTATTGATCAATCATTAGGCTTTATCATCGCCCCAATACACAGATCAGCTCTACAGGCATGAATAAACACACACTCTAAATTGAAAAGATGATAAGATTGCTAAAAATAAACAGGAAAATTAAAAAAAAAATAGTAGGCTGTTAAAAATCTATTGAGGTCTCCAGAGAAACTCCCCGCCTGCTGATATTTGTCTTGCTCCGTTCGCTCTGTTTTTATTGTCTAACTACCCCAGGCCAAACCATCACAAGTGTCTAGCTGGGGGGGGTTGGGGAAGCAGCCAAGTTGAGGCAACACTCTGCTGCTGCTGCTGCTGCTGCTGCTGCTGCTGCTGCTGCTCTCCCAGATTTACATTCAGGAGCCATTTTCTGATTCTGCTACCCAGAATTCAGCCTCTCTCCACCTCTATCACTCCCTTCATTATCACTGTCCACTCCACAAGAGAGTAAAGGGAGAGAGGAGCAGGCGGGTGGGGGCGGCGGTGGTGGTGGAGGGTTAAGAGGGAGGGAAGTGGAGAGAAGGAAAAGGTGAGAGACACAGAGAGAGAGAGAGAGAGACAGAGAGACAGGCAGACAGAGAGACAGACAGACAGAGAGGTGGTGGTGGTACAGAGAGCTGGAGCTATCTGCTGAAATATTCATGTTGGTGCCAGCAGCTTTTCCATTCCCCGCTCAGCAGGGGGCTGCTGTTTGATACATCCATCTCTCTCTCTCTCTCTCTCTCTCTCTCTCTCTCTCTCTCTTTGCTCGCCCCCTCCTCTCCCTTCTCTCCCTCCCTCCCTCTGTCTCTCTTAACTAGTAAGGTTAGTAGATAGTAAATGCTCATAGAGAGATGGAGGGCCGATCTCTCCTCCAACCAGGACAAAGCAGTGCTGCCTCTCGCAGTAATAATCTTCATAATACATAGATGTATGTATATAAATATATATAAAAAATGCATCAATTCTTCTAGAAATCAAAGCATCCTCACACGTGTCTGCCTTGAATACTAATTAGTTGTCTTAATTGACCAACATTTAGACCGAATGTGCAGGACATAATAGCAATTTGTCTCCCTTAAGTGATTTTTCTAAAACATTAATACCACGGTGGCTATAACTCCAATATTTTTGGGTGTGAACATTGTAGGAATGAGCAGGACTGCTGTATGATTTTTGCCTCAATGTGATGAATATTTTGATTAGTCAGGTATCTAATTCACTGGATTAGCCCTTAATTGGACAAACACATATACATATTTTGGAAAAAAATATTAATTGCTAGTTTCTAATGTATGTGATCTTGATTCAAAATATGACGGTTATTTTTCAAGTTACACTCTTTATCTCTGAGATACATTTCCCATTTAGGGTATAACTTTAATATTCCACCCCCCTTTTTTAAACAGTTTGTCTGCCAACTTTTGAAACATTTTATTAATTAGCTACTTTCTTTAATGTTTTGCATTAAAGAACTAAAAAGTATAACTGAAAAAAGTTATTCACGTACATTTTGAATGCTGGACACAAATCTAATCTTTGAAAGAACTTTTATAAACAAAACATCCTATTGCTGTTTTTATCCTAGCAGACGGGATGGTGCGAACATTTTGACAAGTGAGAATGCAAACTCATGTACAGCGGTGACATAATCAATTATACAGATTTAAGAATAAAACAGAGTAATAAATATTTTACATCTCTATATTATTGATTATCTGTAGAATCACATTCCAACAACACTTCAAATTTAATTGTCGACCTTGATCATCACGGTCATTTCAATGAATTTGGGAAGAACAAACAGAAACAGGCAGCAGCAAAAGAAAAAAAAAGAATCTGTCATCAGTCAGTAGTTCTTATTTTGTCCAGTGAATATGTACATTTTGAAAAGCGTTTTTTCTTCCAGTGGGTCATCATGATAAGAGAAGGTGTAATAAATATGTTAATTTCACTTGTATTGATTGTTGGTCATATATTGGTATCAGCATCAGCAATCAGCCAAAAAGAGCTGGAAAATATCAGCATATCAGATGCTGGCACAAATCCTGTGTCATGCATCCCTGTATTATTTTGTATATTGACGATAGACAGTAGAAAACAACACAAATATATCTGCCTATTGATGATTTTAAAACAACTGAAAATTTAAGCCATTTTAAATAACTTTAGCTCGCTCTATGTACTTTTTGTTATGTACTGAGCTCCAACCTCAAACAGCTACCAACAAGTTCAACATCACATCATAATTATTTATTCAAGAATTACTGTCGGGGCATGTTTTACTTCAGCCAAACACAGACTGTACAGGCAGCAACAGTCAAGGTAAACAGAAAAGGCTGATTGAATAGTCTGTCTGTCCTATAGTCTGTTTTTTTTTTTGTCATAAAACAGACTGATGTTATCATGAAGGGCCCGACCAGAACTGGAATATTGAGTATGATGCTGATTCCGATATTAGGGAGCAGAAGAATTCAGATATTGATATATTGTGTGGTTATTATGTATAATATACACAATATAGATTATATACATAAGCATTGCAATGATCCCTCAAAATTGGTCAACACTTGAGATACAGATATGTAATAGAGACAGAATATTTTACAGTTTAACAATAAATGTTACTGTCCAAAATAATATCAGGGGACTGAAACAGTGACGTTTTGGAAGTAAATTTAAATAATTATTAATAGAAAGACATAAGTAGAGCAAAATATGTCTGTATATTAAACCTGCATTAATAAGAAGGTACATATATGTAAACAAATGCTGCCTAAAAAGTTAAGAAATAAAAGCAATCAGCATTATGTTCTGTAATTAATAAGAGGTTCTATAATAAAAAGGTTTTGTAATGGCAGATATCGAACAATATATATGCAGATACCAATACAGGCCGATATACTGTGATAGGCCAATATCAGGCTGATAATATTGATCAGCTGATATATTGGTCTGGCTCTATCCATGACTTTGATGGTGAAAATGAAGCTCAAGTTGAGGATAGAAGAGAAGAAGTGTAAAAAGAGAGAAGACAGGTAAAGCAACAAGTAGAGCATCAGTGACAGAAATCTGACATAAGACGATCTTTAAATGAGAACATTTGCCCAGATGTTTCAAGAAATAGTTACTTGGCTCTTTTTAAAATAATATTTATTCAATCTCACTTCAAGTTTTGCGCACAGCCAGGAAAACAATCCAAAGGAAACACTGCTGAGGATGAAAAACCAGCAGCTGGAGCCTCAGAGGGCGAGGTTGAGCCTCTCGCTGAACAACCACATCATTTTACTTAGAACTGATGTCAGAGCTGGTGGTTAAACAGGGAGGGGCTGCCTGTACGGTGACACTGGCTACGTGCATGTCGTGTGTTTATGTGTGTGCGTGTGTATGTGTGGTTGCATTTAACCAGCACATGTGTTGGGGGATGTGGCAGATGTTGCAGTGGCAAGGATTAGTGTGTGTGTCTTTAAGTGTGTGCATTAAAAATATCTTTGCCACAGCAGGAAGCCACAGTGGCCAATTACAGTGCAGCATCTGGGCCTGCACACATTTATTAGTGTGCGTGCGTGTATGTGTGTGTGTGTGTGTGTGGAGGGGATGGGGAGGTTCAGGCGGAGTTCAGGTTATTTACATCTTTGCATGTAGAGTTTCAGTAAATGGTGCAGTGTGTGTGTGTGTGTGTGCATGCGTGCATGTGTGTGTTGAGGCTTTGTGTAACAGCAGCAGAATCTAAACACACACCATGAAGAAGAAGACAGAACAGGGAAGGAGAATTAGAGGGAATGATTGAAGACTAAATACAGTGGAGCAAAGCAGACAATGGCGAGAATGGAAAAGGCATAACAAAATAAAAGCTCTGTCATTTCCAGCACAGATGTGAAACATTGCCCCTTTTTTCTCTCCACACTCTCAAGAAAGAAGGTGCAGAGTTTAAGTAAAACACCAGCAACAGAAGGTACAACTGTTCACTTTTAGTTTATTGCATAATTCTCTTTGGAGTCTGTGGAAAACTAATAATGTTCATTTCATTTTCTCTAGTTTTTACTTTAACCACTGCTTACTTGGCTGACTGTTGGATGATTATGAGCCACTGGTAGGCCTGGGTTCACTCTATTTCTGTTTAAAGCAGGGGTGTCAAACTAATGGCCCGCAGACCAGAGTTGGCCTGTAAAAGGTCCAATCCGGCCCACTGGTGGACTTTGCAAAGTGTGAAAAGTGCAGAGAAGTCATTAATTCCCATTATATCTGTTTTATAAACCTCAGATGTACTTAATATGATTGCTGTCAAAGTAACAGTTTGCATTAATGCAGCTTAAATTTAAGAGTCAACTTAAGTCAACTTAAAAGTTTCCAGTTTTACAACTCAATTATTTGCTTCACCAGAAGTAAAATATTGCTCTTTTACCAAGTAGTATGGTTTCGGGAAAAGTATGCTTACATAGTAATCTTGTGTGTTACTATTGTTTGTTAAATATAATGAACATAATTGTTTGTTTGACTTAAAAATAACCTGACTTAACAATAGCTGGTTAGGTTCAATGAATTTACAGAAACTTAAAAAACAGAATTTATCTATTTCACATGGACCATTTTATATCTAACATTATTTGATCACAAATTATAATTTTGTCTTGCATTAGACTTCTCTCTCAATCACCAAGAGAAAATTTTAGCTGCTCTGCCATGTTGCACGGCTATGTTTCTACTCACTCTGATATATGTTTTTCAACTTAAAATATTTAGTGTCTGAGCGTCCCAGGTTGACTGAAAGACATATTGAGGTAATTTTGTAATGATTCAAAACAAACTTTTCTAGTCCAGAAACACTGAAGATATTAAGTTGAATCAATAGCCGTTCAGTCACACAGACAAACATTTCAAACAAATCTGATTTTCTTTCACATTTTCTCAGTTTGAAAAGTCTATTCTTCATTTCACACAAAGAACTCGCAGCTGCTCCTGTTGTTAGTTATTTTGTTCCAGCATTGGCAAAAAGACAATGTGAGACTGCTTCCAGTAAATTTATTTTGTTTCCAAGTGTAAGTGGACTGAATTTAATACTAACCTTCATGATTCACAGTGTTTTCATTATTGTGAAAACAACAACCATGACTTATCTTAAATTGTATTGGAGACGCACAGCAAGTTTTCATCGTATATGTTTTCTTAAAACTAAAAAAGAGGGTCTCAGGAGCATTTTAACTCTCACACAATGCATGCTGGGAAGCCTGCGAATATGCTGATCATGTTTCTTTAGAAACTTAATGGTTTGATTGAACTCTGTACAGTACATTCAGTCAACTCACCATCTCAAGTTGGAAGACGTCAAGTAGAAGAACTCATTTTTATTTGCGCAGCTTTCACGGTCACCATAGGTTCTCCTACACACTTGGAAGGGGGGAATGAGAAAAGGTGTTAGCAATCTGCAAGCTCACTGCTAGATGCCACAAAATCCTACACTGGTCCTTAAAATCAGTTGTAGTTATGGTTACAGACTTTCGCTCCACCTTTCTACACTCTTACTTTGAGTGTAATTCAGTTACCAAAAAAAAAGGGACAAAATGCACAATAGCGTTATTTTAGTGTGTTATATTATAATATGTTAACATGAACTGGCCAAATGATCTTTGTCATTGTTATTTATTATTATTATCTTTAGTTAAATGATCAAAAATCTCTTATAAAGCCAAGGGGATGAGCGTGTGTGTGTGCAAACCTACGCAAGAAAACAAAAAAGGGAAGCAACCATTACCCACCTGTGTGCCTCGAAGCCTTTTCTGGTATTTCCAGGAATTAAAGAAGAAATCCAATTTTAATTGAGCTGCTGAGACAATAAAACATAGTAATTACTTTGAAGACTCTAAGAAAGCAGCTACTACAGGAGATTATTGATGAGTAGAAAAGCCTATTGTATTGCTACTAATTATGATTAGGACAATGCAAGATCATACTGGTTACCAGATATTCATTGATATGATCCATCCCACTAATACCTGTACGTTCATCGGTGATGAAAGGATTTTCTGGTATTAAAAAGGGTTGCCTCCAATTCAGTGGTACATTTTTTTTAATCTGCTGTACATGTTCCTTCAACATCTAATGAAAATATCAAAGCTTTGGGTCATTTTTAAACCTACATCCATGTCTTTAAATCTTTAAACATGAAAATCTAACTCCAGTCAACCAAAATAATCCAATTCTTGCAGGCAGTTCACTGAGCACATGCCACATGTGATTAATGGTGAGCTGAAGTCTCACTGTGTTGTTATGGAGGATGCTGTGGACAAATAATGACATCAGATGATTGGAGTAGAGCTGCAATGATAAATCTATTAATCAATTATGAATCAATTATTAAATTAATCCACAAGTATTTTGATAATAGATTAATGTGTTGGAGTAAAAAAAAATGCCCACATTCCCTTTCAACTTCCTCAGTGTGAATATTTTCTGTTTTGTTTTTTTGATTTTTTTTAACTTCTTCATGACAGTAAACTGAATATCTGTGAGCTGTGGGCACGACATTTGAAGATGTCATCTCGAGCTTTTGGAAAAAACGATCAACATTGTTCACCGTTTTCTGACATTTCATAAACCAAACAGCTATTAGATTAATTGAAAATGAAAACCATTGTTATCGCTGCAGCCTGAGATTGGAAATGTAAAAAGAAGTCATTACAGAAGACGCAGCTGGAAGGAAAGGAGAAGAAAGGAGTGGTGGAGGAAGATGGAGATTGTATTGAATGAGTAAAAAAGCTCTCAAATAACTTTAGAGCAACTCCAATCGACCGTGTCATCAATCAAGGTTTTCCCGTGTGTGTGGCTGAGGAGAGCGTCCACTCTAATGTGAGCACATCGACAAGTGGCTTCCATTATTCATACGCTCAGTGCAGATGTTGGCAGCACTTTTTTGTAGAGCAGCACATCTTCGTTAAGAAGCTTGCTTTTGTGTGTGTGTGCGTGTATGTGAAAGTGTAAGAAGAGCACTTTTTTTGGACACACGTGACAAATGTAATACATTTTTCTTCATTCATTCTTCAGAGTAGAAACACAAAGACATCCAGGTAAAAAGTGTATTTCAGTAGTAGCTGAAGTGATGAAATGTTTTGATGCTTTGCTCATTCAGCTTGCTGCTTTAGTAATGGCAGAGTCTAGTTTTGTGCCTTATAACAACCTGAAATTACTCCCCATTCCCATACCCTGCAATTCTTATTTCAGTAAAAGAGCTTCAGTTATGTCTCTCTCAGTACTGTGCATCTGACGTCATGACTTGGAAAGAGGATAGGCTAATAGAAGAGAAAATTATATTCTGTGATCATGTATTGTGTTAGATATAACATGGTCACTGAATGCTTTTTAAGTTTTCGTGAACTCACTGAACCGAACCAGCTTGTTACGTTAGACTAACGTTCAGTCATGCTAACATTAGCAATTATATTAATTACATTTAAAAACTAAAATAACACTTAGATTACTAAACAAGTACTTTTCCCGAAACCACACTGTTAGGTTGTTAAGGAGCAGTATTATACTTTGGGTTAAAGCAAATAATTGATTAGGAAAACTGGACAATTTTCACCTAACTTACGTTAAATCTATTGTGGTCATCTTGCTGTTAACTTTAGTGCGTTACCAATTTAATTTTTTTTTTTTTTTTCTTTTAAAGTTGGTCCAACAATTCTCTTTCCAACGAAAATGTAATAATAAAAATAAAATCAATCATAAAAGCCACAATCATGTACAACAGAATATTCCACACAATATTTTTACAACAGAGGAGGGTTTCCTATAATTAAAAAACTTTCTTTCTTTTCATTGACTTTATTAAGGAATCATACAATTAACCTTCCAAACATAACAAAAACAAAAACACATGTATCATAGACTATACCTGACAAAGGGAATTCCTAAATGGGTAGAATCTAAAACTTTCTGAAGGTGATCACGCTCAATCTGTCAAGAAATAATTAACAATGTGCTTTGACATTAGTAAATGACATTGAGATTGTGTTTCCATTTTTAATTAATTGAATGAAAGTGAAACGACCCCTGTCCTGCTGTGATAATTGGCTGTTAGACAGCTCGTATAGAAAATTTATTGGTCTCAAAGAGAGACTAATGTCTCTGGGTGCAGGCTGTATATCCCATATACAGAAACGCAGCAGCTGACCATTTGTTATTCTTATTTTATTGGCTACATGTAGCCACTGATCAGCACATGGAAGTCAGGAAAAGCTGGCTTGTTGGTTCAGTAAGTGGAGAGTAATGCAGAGTATAGATTGCTGCAGTGGATATATTGCTGTACGGAGCAGAATGTGCTCATCAGGGCAGAATTAGTATGTTAGGTAGCATAAAGCATGTAAAATATCCAGTCAGATAATGCGTGGTTCAGACTATTGACTGCAGCACCACAAAGCATCTCAATGTGAAGGTTACTGGTCTAGTTTGTTTACATATGCTGAGGAGGAGGAAGAGCTGTTTTGATTTTACTCAAAAAAACAGCTTCTTGGCTTCTATGATTTTTTTTTTTTGTAATAAAACTAATAATAAGAATTTATAGTCACCTGATTGATTCAATCCGTCCAATCAGAGTTAAAGCTACATTTGCCTCTGGGGGGATCTGCTGCTGGAGCCGAGAAAACATATCTGATTAAATTCAGACGTGAAATGAAAATCTTTTTCATTATATAATGGTTAATGTTTATCAGTGTATACCTGGGAATATTTTCATTCTCTCTGTTCTAATCTGTTATACTCTATTTAGTTATGAGGAAAAAAGAACAAGGCCAAGATCAGCTCAGATGTGCACAGTTAGCCTATAATTGTCCTTGCAATTCAGTCATCCCAGTTCCTGCTTATTGCAGGCAGGCCTGATGCACACGTGCTTCTGTAGAGAGTCAGCACTCAGGTTGAATCAGCTGTGCCGTCATGACCATAGTGCTGCCTTCTCCTTAATAAAGAATACAGATAAAACAACAATTTACATGCCCTCAGTGGCGAGTTAATCAACCCAGCGCCTCTTACTGGCCTTAACCTTGCGTCTTTTGTCCCCGCACTCTGCTGTTTCCTCTTACTGTTTGTCCATGTGTAACTACTGCCCCCCAGTGGTCAAAGCTACTCACTGCCTCCACAGCTGCACTGCAGCAGGGACATACTTTGACAGAATACAGGGTTTTAATTTGATCAGAAATCTTTCTTGTCTCTTAGCGATCAGATGTGACTTGATGCAGCAACATGATTTCCTTCCTAAACCCCCCATCCACTCAAAAATGTTTTTTTTTTTTTTAAATTTACTTGGATGTTTGATCTTCACTGTGCAGAGTAATGCAGAGTGTGCAGAGCTTGACACTAGAAGGCTGTTTTCACACTCATCTGCTCACCTTGTTTAATGCACAACACAGTTGAACACAGTTGTCAAGTAGTTTGGAGGTAATCATCATCCAAAATGCAACTTACACAAGTTTGATGTGGAAACGTAAAGGACCAGTGTGTGGGAGTGTATTGGCAGAATATAGAAATCTAATATAAGATTCAGAAGTGTGTTTTCATTAGTGGTTAATCACCTGAAAGAAAGAATTGTTGTGTTTGTCCTCTTCCACAGAATCCACAATGTTGCGCCTGCATATTTCTAACCAAACATTGCCTCTAGATATGTTGGCTGGAAGCTGAGAATGTGGAGGGTTAATTAGTTGGTTGCAGTCTACAGTAATCACCACTGGATGCCACTAAATCCTACACATCAGTCCTTAAAACCAGTGCACTTACTCTGAAAGTGCACTGGTACTAGTTTGACTTTTGGAATGAACATTTGATATATAAATAGATCACTGAACTTATTGTGGAATAACTCTATTAGACACAAATCATCATTCAAGGCAGAAGTCATCTTTAAATTGATGGTTTCAATTCATTTCACTGAAACAGATTGATTTACAGATTAAAACATGAGATACATAATGCATCATAATAGTCTTTCTTTTTTTTATTATGCCAAAGTCATATTATTGTTAACAGACATTCTGGTGTGAGTGGGATTTCTTTTTATTTGATATGTTCCTTGCTGGTGTCTTCAGAGATGCTTCACCATCCACCATCTGACTGAGAGCAATCTGCCTTTACCGATGTAATAAAGAGCTGCCTTTGTAATGGACTGGTATATTTCTAGTTACATTACATTGCTGAATGAAAAAAAAGCATCCACACTGTCAAATCTGTCCAAAAATCTTTTTCATTATCCATCTTTTTGTTTGAGACCTTCTTCAAGGTGTGAGCAGGTAAGTGAACGCAGTAGTATGAAAGGTTAAAAGACATCACTTGATAAGCCATTAATGCAGAACACTAGTGTTAATCAGTTGAAGTTAATTGTAGTCCTGAGTATGGTGGACTGCAAGTTAAAGACTTAGACAGTCTAGAAACAGCAAGAACACCAAATTTACAAAATTCAAAATATACACTACAAGATGAATGTGCAACAGAGGACATAAATGCTCCTCCCAACATATATAATCTATTGCAGTTCTTTCATAACAAAACAAAACAAAACAAAATTATTAAAATTAACAAAAACAGATATAATTTTGATTTGGTTTCCTAAATTATATTTTTTTGTGCACTGCAGAGAAAAATCAATCAAACTGGTGTTGGTTTATTCATTTTAAGAGTGGAGTTTTTTTGTTGTTTTTTTTGTTTGTTTGTTTCCAGTTTTCTTATTGTTTTCAGCAGCCCTCTGTCTATTAGCTATCGAACCATCCTTAAATGCACCACAAAAATAAATTGTTCATTGTGTTGGATTACCTAACTCAAGCGAGACTGAATCTCTGCAAATTGATTTTTGCAGTTTTGCTGAAAACAATGACAGTCTGGAATGCAGCATATCAACCTAACTGTGGTTAAGTGGCTCAAACATGCAAAACTAAAAGTTGTGGCACAAGATCCCTCACACCACCTCCACCTCTTCCTCCTGCTAATCAGCATCATTTATCATCAGCTGCAGAACTCGCATAACCAGTGTTTCTGCTCCTCTTACAACCTTAATTTATATTTAAGTTACATTTTTTTCTTTCCTAAGTCCTTTGTTTTATTTTTTATTTTTTATTTCCATTAACTAAAATATTCTTTTTCACGCCTCGTTTTATTTTTTTTATTTTTTTTGTAGTTTTAGTTTACTACCCCTGAAGGGACTGTCATCTCCATTTCCCTCCAATCTATTGTCACTTCTGCACCAGTTCAAATGTGTAATGTAGCATCATGGTTCATGACCACACAATAAAAGAATGAAAAAAGCAGTGACAGAACAATGGAAACAATCTATCTTTCGATCTTTTTTAGTACCAAATTGCTTCTCCTCTGTAAAATTGTACAAAAAGTCATATTTTCTTGAGTCAGTGATCTTTAAATGAGGGAGAATGACACTTAAACATTTGTTTATGGAATTGTTGTAAATATGTGAGCTGATATACGGTATTTATCAGTTCAAAGGGGGGTGGGGGTGTCCTTGTCAGAGTCTGGGACAGGAACCCAACTTCCTCTGGAACAGCGACAACTTGACTGAAAGCCCACAGACTGTCAGACCATGGACAGAAACGCTGTGGCGTCGGCCCGCAGGACTCCCTCAGTGCCAGAATGCAACATCTCGACCTCCACCCTGGCCTTCGACCAGCACTTCTCCACAACTCCCAAAGGAATACTGCTCCTGGCTGAGATAGTAAGTGTGGATATGGATTTTAAGATTTTAAGATATTTGAAGACTGTGTCATTATAAGATGTTCAGCAGTTTTGAGATCTCTTCACCACAACAGAGCTGATGACAACAGGGTGCGACTGGATCAGCTGACTAATTTAATAAGCATCTAAAAAGCAATGTCAGGGAGTGGCAATAGTTTGAATGTTTATGAGAGACATTAAAAGAGAAGAATGCTGCAGGTATGTTAGTTATGTGGATGTTATGCTGTCACCAGGTAATGGAGAAATACACACAGACACACACCCAAGGACAACTTGATCTGTTTCTCGTCTACAGCAGAACACACATCGCAGGTTTTATGTTAGAAAAAAAAAGACGTTTTAATAACTACCTTTTTTATATCAAATTGATCTGAAATTCATGACAGTAATAGAGGCATAAATTATTTTTTGTGGTCTGTCTTTATTTAACAGAGTTACAGAACAACTAAGAATGATTTTTCTATGAAAATAGGAAGGGCCAAAAACACAAAGAGCAAATCAACTCTTCCTCCTTCTTCTCCCTCATTGTGTCTCTTCCTTTCCAAATCAGATGAGGGAAAAAGTCGTGGCAGTCTTTCTGTAAATACAGTCTGGCTGGCTGCCATGCAGAAACCACAGTTGCTGTAATCAGATCGCAAAGTCTGAAGTAAAAATCAAACTGCAAACTCACTCTAAAGCGGTTTATTTTGAAATTTGAAACGTGTTTGGTATTTGTCAAACCTGAAATCATACATACATGAGATGATAAAGTAATGACCATTACTTCTGGAAAACACAATGTTTAACTGGACATTTTGGATTTAAATTGATGTGACAGGTTGTTTCCCTGAAACAGCTCTGTTACTTGGATGTCAGACTGGTAGCCTGTAAGAGATTTCATTTGAAAAGAAACCAATCCTGCTTGAAGTCATGTTTCACACCAGAAAATGTTTTTCTTCCTGTGATATGAAACATCCAGCAGGAATCTTTTGTTGTGGAACAGGAAGGGAGGGTTTGGATTAGTGTTGGAAGGAAAGAGATTTAGTAACTTAGACTTGGATTCAGAGGAGATGTGGCATGTTGAGTGTTGAGGAAGTTGGAAGTTACTCATGGAATGACAAATGACTTGAACAGTAAGGCTTTTAAAACAAGAATGTCATGAAACACTACTTTTTGTTGTGGTTTTAAGTTTGGTTTATTTAAATTTTTCATGTCCTATATCAACATCCTTTTTAGAATTAAGTAATGAAAAAAACAAGGTTTGTAGCTTCACTGTAAAAAAACAAACAAAAAACAACTGACTGAACTACGTGGAAAGAAAATACTGTAGTTCCGACATGAAACTGTTCACAAAAATCTGTGGATTACCTTAAGTAACCAGGTCAAGATGTCTGGAAAGAAACATTGCTGTAAAGTTTTTCAAAATTTTTTTTTGCCTTGAGCACAACAAGCTGAGTGCCCTCAAGTTCCAGATGGTAGACATGTCTACGTCCGATATCTCCAAAACTATCTAGATGGATAAATAGTACTACAGGGTAAGAGGAAAAACATGTATTTTTGATTTTTGGTTGCCCTCCTCTCCCCCAGGTGTGCGGCATGTTGGTGTGGATTCTGGTCGGGGGTACAGACTATTTTCATCTGTCTGCGCTCTGCTGGGTGATGTTTGTTGCTGTCTTGTGCTGGATTCTGGCTGTTTTCCTGTTTATAATTTACCTCACTGGAGCCCACCTCAGGATACCACAGGTCCCCTGGACTACACTGGTAACACACGCACACACACACACAGAGTATGTTTTAAAGAATAGCCCGACTGCTTTGTATTGTCTTTGTATTTGTAATTCACTTTCTGTGTCTTTCTGTCTTCTAGTCGCTGTATTTGAACTGTAGCGCAGCAGCTCTGTATCTGGTGGCAGCAGTAGTAGATGCTCTCTCAGTCAACCAGGCCATTAGAGGGCGACACAACTACAACTGCAGGGCAGCATCTGCTGTAAGCGAACACCTGGCAATATGATGTGTTGAGGAAAATGTTTGTTCAAAACATAACAGAAGTTTATGTGTCCACATTACACATAACAGCAGCAACAGCAACCAGTGATGGCATCACGGTAATTTCCTCTGTGTTTTTTTGGGGGATAATGATCTTGTACCTATGATCTTGTGCAGTCAGATCGATTGCACCGACGACTTTGCACTTCGACCAGATTTTAGCCGGTCTAAGGCGCAAGTAGTTTTTACTCCAATGTGCGGAGCACAAGATAGGAAATCTGCCTGGTAATGCCTTCGTTTTGCCTTTATTTTTAGACCTCCTACTCATAGCTGCACAGACCAGGCGCACATTTATTTGCTACCTTACAAACGTGGAAAAATACAGAATTTTATACTAAGACTGACAAAGACAGTGTAGTTTGTAAGGTTTAGTGGCATCTAGTGGTGAGATTGCAGATTGCAAACACCTTGACTCACTTCCCCTCTCTAAACATGTAGGAAAACCTATGGTGGCAGCAAAAACTTGCACAAAATGCAAAATGCCATCTTTAGAGCCAGTGTTTGGTTTGTACATTCTGGGTTACTGCAGAAAAATGGTGGTGCAGTGTGGTGACTTTGTAGAAGAGGAACCGTGCCCTCCGTAGGTATAAACAGCTCGTTGTAAGGTAATGAAAACACAATGATTCTTATTTTCATGTGATTATACACTAATGAAAACATTCTTAAATTATACTCCTTTTGTGCTACGTTCTGCCAATAAAAGTCAAAGCCGATTTACTGTAATTATAAATAACAATAGAAAGTGTGTTATTAAAGGATCACAGATTAAACTTTGTGGCACATTTTCTGTGCATCTTAATGTGTCTAAATAAAAATAATCATCAAAAAAATGAAATTTATTAAAAAGTACAGTAAATATGAACATTTTACACATAGTACCTAAGATTCCAGACAGTCTCAATAACTTGTGTGGTTTTATGCTACAACACTAGCCATTAAAATTCAAAGTCATTACATGACATTTAAGAGTAAATTGCTGTATGCTTTTAAAATATTTTAATTCACTTTTCCTACTTTTTTGTTGTTTTCCCTGTCCCTCTTTATTTTCCCATATTTTTGCTTTTTCTCATCTTCTC
>JAJHUR010122891.1:4606-16197 GCA_027495735.1 Lutjanus campechanus | reverse complement strand
TTTTGGCTGGGTTACAGGCCATATTGTTTTTTATTTTTATTTTCTCTCATCAGGAAAACAACATAGGACGTTAGAGCCTACTTCATAAATGAGACAAAATAATTGCATTTGGACGGCATTAACAGGGTCTTGTGTTTTTTCCTCTCATCAGTAAAACAATGTACACATTTCAAATGGTTTATGTAAGGTGTACTGCAGATATAAATCTTAGAATTGCAGAATTGCTTCCATTGTATTTTATTTATTTGGGGACCCAAATAAGATCTCTTGTGAATCGAATGTTGGTCCTGACCCAGTCCTTGGGAGTGACTGCCTCATGTCTTTTTATTTGATACCAGTATCTTAACTCTTCTGCTTGGTGGTGATATTAAATGCATTTTAAGTATTTCAAATATACAAATGTAAGCTCTTAAGATATCTTGTTACAAATAACATCTTATTTTTTCTGTTCTACAAAAGACACAATACTGAAAAGTAATACATAGTAATACATGCTTGCCATACATGAATTGAAATCATACCCATCTCTGGATATTGGCAGTTGACTAACTTCTACAGCAGAACTTACATAAGTTACACCACTTTCTTTCCTCCTCTTCATCCTTTGCAGTTGTTATGGAGCAGCCACCTGGGAGCTTAGATGATCTACAGCCTCAAGACCTCTCCATCTCCGGCATCCCCACTGTGATTGACCTGACCAGGAAAGGCGAAGAATGTGTCCTCAACGCCACATCCCTTGATGCGCTGCGGATGGTCAAGAGCCCTAGCTGCTACCCAAACTCTGCGACCGGCAGCCCTGGATTACCCTTCTCAGAGACCAGTTCTTCGGATGTCGCACTCCAATCGGGGGATCCAATTCAACCAGACAATGCCTTCTCTCACACTACAGTCACCCTCTCCTACGTGAGCCGGTCTCACGTCTTCTCCACTAATGACTCCCTGTCCCTGCATCCGACTCTGTGCGGCGTGCCGGCTATTAGCAAGTTATCCCTCCACCCTCCTTGTGACTCAGATGAAGGGCTTGGGCAGACCGGCTATGCACTCAACCAGCATTGTTTGGAGCAGGTTGATGGGCCCGTGGACCTCGCCTCTCAGACAGAACTTTTTCAGTCATTGGCTCAGGCTCAGTTGGGACCAGAGAAGGGTGGAGGAATGTGTCTAACAGAGGAGAGTCACATGGTAAATGGTGGAATCATTTCCAGAGATGGGGACGTACAAGGCAAAGAAGACCACAGCCTTTCTCGGGAGAGTAGTCGGGGTTTAGAGAATGGTCAGGGTGAGAGCTGGTCAAGCTCAGGAGTATGTGCTGAATCCTCACCGGAAACACTCACCCCCGCCACAGGGGAGGAAGAGGAGAAGGGGGGATCCGAGGTCCTCTTTCTCATGTCTAAGAAGTCGGACCCAGCGTTTGTCCCGGACAGCGTGGGCGCTAGAGACCTGTGTTCACTGAACAGGGAGTACATCAGTCCTCTGGAGGACCCCGTCTCCCCCTCCGCTACCTCACAGGACGATGTGGAAGATGTGTTCGTCCTGCCTCAGGCCTCCAGCTCGCCCAGCGGGGACACCTCTTATCTAGAGACGACTGACGAAGCTGTGTGGGATGGCTTGAGCACAGAGGGGGGCATTCAGCCGGCCTCCGGCATCAGCGACAGCACCACGAGGTTAGATTCTAGTGATGAAAATAAGCAGCCCGTCCATAGACGGAAGGCAGTGTTGGAGCCTTTGATTGACTTAACAGATGATGTTTGTGTGTCAGATGTTTCGGAAAACAAACCCAAGACTGTTGTTCCTCACATTAACGGGAATGCGAAGGCACTACAGAGAACTTTAAATGAAAAGAAACTGCCAGTGCGTTCAGGCAGAGGGATGCGCTTAGAAGCTATAGTTATGAACATAAATTCAAGCAGGTATAAAGTTTCAGGATGCATACGCACCAATAAAAAAGCAAGTGCTTCCCAATCGACCGCAGGTGATTCTAAGTTGGTGAATGCTAAGAGGAATGACACGCTCTCAGCGGGGAAAAGGACAAGCAGAGTGAAAGCGTCTTTCTCAGCGAAAACAATTAAACAAAAAGCAAAAGTAATTCCAGTGAAAAGGGGTAAAACTAAGAACATTAATACCAACTGTGGCAAAGACTCTACCTCCGATTCAGAAATCAATCATTCTAAAAGGTCACAAAGCAGCACACCTCCAAAAAGCCCTAAGATTGTTGTGCACAAAAACTCAAAGAAGGAGCCAGAGCAGCTTTCTCACCCTGACCCCCCAGTGGAAAATCATGTGGCAAGATTTTCCCCACCACCACCATCCAAATCTCCAAAGAAACACCAAGGCAAAGCCAAAGGCAAGGCTGCAGGTAGCAAAAAGTCTCCCACTGCCAAGACGAAGGGGGCACGGACTCCAAAGGGTCGGCGAAAGAAACACAAACAGAAGCAAAGACAGTCTTCCTCCATGTTCTCCCCCAAGGAGCCGGAGATCAAGTTGAAGTACATCAACTACAAGGAAGAGAAAAGGGACTTGAAGTTGGACAGTTTCTCCCCATTCATCCGTGTACAGCGTCAGCAGTCATCGCCATCACTGTGTACTGTAATCAACTACGCCGACGAGGTGAGGACGCAACACAAGAGGGGCCAACAGCAGCAGCAGGCTCACTCAAGTGGCTTTATCTCTGCGGTCGTACCCAGCACTTCCTGTCTGCAGCTGGGCCGGGCGTCCACGCATGGTCAACATCAGCGCTCTCTGGTCTGCTGCCTGTGTGGCCAGTCAGCCAATGCCATGGACTTGGGGGACCTCCACGGCCCCTATTACCCCGAAGGGTACCAGCCAAGCACCAAAACACCAGCCAGCATGTCGGGCCTCAAAGAGGACGACTACAGCGATTCGGACTCTTCGTCCTGCAGTATGCGGGGCAGGGGGAGGAAACGTGCCATCCCACCAAAAGTGCGGCCCCTCCGGCCGGGAACCCAGTGGTGGACCGGCGACGGCACCAGCAGCCCCGCAGCTAAGCGGGCTCGGTCAGACGCCGGCTCTGCCGATGTGGAGGACTGGTACAGCCCCCCTGTGTTGCCCCTGGAGCCCTGTGAATACTGGCTCCATGAAGACTGTGGCATCTGGTCCGCAGGCGTGTTCCTTGTGAAGGGCAAAGTCTACGGACTGGAGGAGGCTGTCAAGGTGGCCCAGGAGACGGTAAAGCTGCACATTAAACCTGTAATGTGAATGTAGTTGATATGATGGAGCTGGAAATTAACAAAACATAAGGTGTGGTAATGCATTCATAATCTGCCTGTTTACTTGTTTTCTAAGCTTCTAGCATACTAATAGATTTCGGATGTGTTATCAAATCAGAGCATGAGTATGCATGAATAACTGACAATTATGTCGGAAAAAGATTAACAGTTATTGGTGCAGGCTAGCAACACTAAGACATTGTGATTTGTATGGTATTACAGATTTAGCATTGCTTGAGGGTTTGGCTTGCTGTGCATTTTAAAGAGAGCTGCTCTCTAAAAGCTGAGGTTTCTGCAGTGATACTGCCTCACTGCTGGTCAGCAGACAGAACAATCCCACTGAGCTCCCTGCCAGTTGCACCAATTCTGTAATTTCAGTAACACTTTCAGATCCAATTGAATGTTCATGATTCACTTTGGAAACAGTAAACGTAAATGCAGCACTTGGCATTAACCATGGCCAGAAAAAGTTTATATATAAATAAATAATTTATATAAAAACTTTATGGCATGCAAATATTCCATATAGGCGTTCCCCTCAGTAAAGCTGGACAAAAAAATCCACTAACACCTGCTAACATTTGGGTTTTTTCTTAAAATGATAAGGGTATTTATTATTTTTTTAGTATTGCATTTATTCTCAGTTGAAATGACTGTACAAGTCACAGGTAGTTATTGTCTCCAACATGATACCTGGGCCCATGTGCTGTTTGACTCGGTGCTTCAGCCCAGGACAGCAGTGTTTGCACCTGCATAAAATTCTTCACAATAAAAGTCCCCCATTATTATGTTATCTAAAAGCTTCTGTTATGAAGCAGCATAACCAGGATTTATTTTGTCATCACCTGTAACTTGTTACAACTTCTGTACGGCTGAAAGGGAACATGACAGTAAAATACAGCAGTTAACATAAAAACAGTGGCACAGGAAAGAAACTGAACTTCAAACCACAGAGATTAGCTTCTAAAGAACTGAGAGCTGAACGCACAGTCACAGACACTTGTAGAAATGTCCTTTTTTATCTCTCCTGCACACACATGAGTTGAGTATCGCAACACTTGGCTTGTTCGAGGGGGAGAAAAGGGGTTATCACAGGGTGGCTGCAGCCTGCTTGGAGACAGGTCGGGCTCTCTTTGGCCCCACCCCAGAATAAGTCCATCTCTGCCATGACTTGGCACAGCACACGTTAAAAGCGGTAATGGCAGTGCAAGTCGGCACGGCACGGTTTGACTCGGCGCAGTGGAAGTGTGTAAATTGCGTTATGAAAAATTTCTGTATTTTTACCGTGGGTGTAACAATACATCGACCTGGATCGATGTAACGTTTCAATGTTCAACAATCCAGTATTATTGATGTAAAGCGAAAATATTGATCTGTATCGTCATCTTTAAGATGCACCTTTATTTTGAAAATCTCTGGAAGAAAGAAAGAAAATATCTGGAAGAATTCAGTCATAAAATTAGTACATCATAATTTAGTTGCCTTTTATAAGTTGTCATAAATGTAACTGATTATGTTGAATGGACATATGAGACCCCTGAATTGAATCAACTCAAACCTCGGGAAACAATACAATATTTGCAAAGTCTGCAAATAATATCTTATCATAATAAAACTTGTAATAGCTTACATAAGCTTACATTTGGCTTGACTAGGGGCTCGGTGGCTCTCTATAAAAAATACAACCAATTGTTATCATGGGATCAAAGTTCCATTCTTAGTTTACATCATGCCTGCTTAGCAGTCTCCATGACAACAGAGCGAAATCCATCCAATTGAAGACTGCGAGACGCTGTCGAAAGCTCCAGTGGAAACAAATGTAGCGAATAAACCATTTTGCTGGAGACAAACCCAAAGAAAGTCAGTTTACAATCATAGAATATGAAGAAATATTCCCATTTGAGAAGCTGTAGTCGGCCAGTTTCTGGGCAGTAAATGACTTAAGTGCTTAATTGATCATTAAAATGGTTGCAGATTAACTTTATGTCGATCAGCTAATCATTTAATCGCTTCAGCTCTAACCACACGAGCGTGCATGAGGGCGCAGTGCAATCCACGGCAAAATCCCCTGTATTTTGCAACACCTTCAGACTAAAATGTCAGCACGCAAAATATCTTATGATCCAGCACAGCAGGCAAGGTGCCAGTACATTTGCCATGTCCATGATCCCAACGGGGACAGCATGTGAGTAATAATGAATAGTTGAGGCTCCAGGGGCTGGGCTGCAGTACACTTAGTCATGTTTTCCCTAACTGTGGTCACCACTGAGCATGCCACAAGAACCCTTAGTTTGCTACCACATATGTGAGCAAAGTTCAGTTCTCTTCGTGTTAGTCTTTTCCTATTCAACGTCACTGACTCTCGTTATTGATAACGGCAGATATTTTCTGCAGCTTCTTGAGGGGAAAATCTGTTTCTTTATGAACTTTGCTACATAATTTGAGAGCTTTATTGCCTCACTGTTACTCTTCCTGGGACACTTTAATAAAACCGAGCCATCGTTAATGTTATTAGTAACATGTGTTTTCCCAGTATGACAAGTCACCATGTCTGTGGTGGAAAAAGGCTTATTAAGGCAGAATACTTGGAGGAAAGCCTGTACTCAGTCGATTATATCCTAACATGTTTGTCCCATGCTCAGTTTCCTTCATGAGGATGAATGCAGGACATTTTTATGCAATATTGATAAATGAGGACCTTGAAGAAATGATACTTCAAAGCTATAAATGTGCCTGATTGCTGGTAAATGCAGCGTTTAAATTTTAAATTGACAGAAAGATGTTGGAGGAGCTTCCCTAGTGTGCTTCTTCTCTGGTGAGAGCTCAACATTAATCATGAAGCAGGGGTTCCATTAAACACAGTTTCTGGTAATTTCTAAGTACTACCTGCAGTGTTTTAAAGTGACAGTTCACCCCAAAATCAAAGATGCTTATTTTTCTCCTGGCCTGTAGTGCTTTTTATCCATCTAGGTGTTTTTTTTTGTGAGCTGCAGAGTTATGGAGATGTCTTCTCTTCATTATAGTGGGACTAAATGGCAAAAAAGAAAAAATTCAAAACCAGTGTCTCCTTCCAAAAATCATGACCTTGTTGTGAGCAGTTTCATGGAGGAACTACTTTCTTTCTATTAGAAAAAATGTAGTTTCGATAGATTCTAAAGTAGCTCTGTTTGATTCTATTGCAGCAAAAGAAGTAGTTCCTTCATGAAACTTCTCACAACACAGTTCATGAATTATTTTGAGGAACACAGTCATGATTTCTGTTTCTTCTTGGCGCTTTGAGCACCGTAAGCCGAGTTCCATTTAGTTAATTTATATCCAAGAGAAGGCAGACACCTTTACAGCCGATATCTCCAAAACTCTGTGACTTGTGCCACAAAAAGCTAGATTATGGGGGTGAACTGTCCCTTAAAGTAAATACTCAGCAATAGTGTCCCCTTTCTTTATTGGAAGGTATATTTATGCCTCTGCACCGGTGGCAGCCATGGCTGGAGGCATTATGTGTTCAGGTTGAACGCAATATCTCTTAAACTCTTTGATGGAATTTCTTTAAATTTGGCACAAATGTCCTTTTGAGGCTTGAGATTTAGGAGGTCAAAGGTCAAGCTCACTGTGACTTCATGTCCGTCCCATCCTCGTGAATGAGAAATCTTAAGAACACCTGGATGAACTCCTTGAATTTTGATTCAGATGGTCACTTGGACTCGAGGATGAAGGTCAAAGATCACGTGTTTAAGGCCATAACTCATTCACTAATTATGACAAAATGTCACACAAATGTAAAACTTTGACTTCATTGTGAAATAATGTTCAGCTCTCTTATCAGCAAGGTGGTCATTTTTGTTTAGGTACTGCATCTAGTTGTATCCTGTTTGCAGACTTGTACATGATGCCTCTGACTTTGTATCTGCTGTGTTTTCAGATGTGTTCAGCGTGCCGGGACCCAGGTGCGACACTGGGCTGCTTCTTCAAAGGCTGTCCCAACAAGTACCACTACAGGTGTGCTCTGGAGTCAGGTGAGTGCTGCCCTCTGCCCCCTCCCGTCCCTACACATCACAAGGGAACAAAGTGCATCCTTATCCTTATCCTTGGTCGTGTTTACAGGTACAATGTGCACAGCTCTTTGTAACTTCTTTCTTATTGTTAATCTTAAAGGTCCAGTGTGTCAGATTTAAGGGGATCGATTGGCAGAATATGGCAGAAATGGAATATAACATTCATAAGTATGTTTTCATTAGTGTATAATCACCTGAAAATAAGTACCGCTGTGTTGCATTAACTTAGAATGAGCCCTTTATATCTACAGAGGGTGCCGTTCCTCTTCCACGGAGGCCGCCATGTTGTTACACATCATCACATGAAGATGTGGCAGTATGATGGAGTGTGTAATCAACAAAATATGACGGACAATAATGCATTAATAGCCTTCCTGTTTACTTGTTTTCTGTGCCTCTAGGATGCTAATAAATTTCAGACAATATCAAATCAGAGCGTGACTAAGTATGAATAACTGACAATTATGTCAGATAGAAAAAAGATTAGAAGTTATTGTTGCGGGCTAGCAACACAGAGACGACGACAGTGACGTGATTTTCATAGTATCACAAACTCATCATTGCTTCAGGTTTGGCTTGTGCGTTTTTAAAAGTCCTCTTAAAGCTGAGGTGTTTGCACTGATACTGTCTCACTGCTGGATCTCAGCAGACAAAACAGTCCCCCTGAGCTCTGCCTGTTGCACCATTTCTGCACGCTTTTTTTCTAGATCCAACTCCTCATTTTTTTTAAGGGCACATGTGCATTATCCACTTTGCAAACAGTAGTATAAAATAAACAGAGTTCAACAGTAATGCTGCATTCCAGCAACATTGTGGGTCGGAAATTTTTCAACGTGCTACTCGAAAAAGTACAATGGAACACCAATCAAAGTCTGAGTTCCTGCTCAAATCCATCAACCCCCGACTCCTTCAAGAAGCGGCTGTCTGACGTCACACAACTATGTCAGCACCCATGGAAAATATCACAAACTTTAATAGTAAAATATGTTCTGCAGGTCAGTTTGTTGTCAAAATATGTGGCCAATCTGATGAAGGGCAGTAAAATGAAACATACAATGATGTTTGTCACTTTTCCTCCTCTACTGTTTATGCAAGGGGGCTGCACTGCTTAGGGTTTAATTGGGGGTACGTCTGCCAAAGAAAATCATCAATTTGTCACAATCAGCCATGTTTTTTTGCTTACATTTGGCACCTGGAACGCTTTGAGATAGGAAGTTGGTAATTTCACCTGTGGAAATTCCAACTTCCAACATTGTCTTGAACGCAGCATAAGCATGGCCCGATGTCCAAATACAGCAGTTTTTGTTCCCTTTATATCTTCGGAGGGGGGAGGTCCATGCTGCACCGCCATGTTTCCCTAGTAAACCAGAACAGACAAACCAAACGCTGGCTTTGGATATGGCCTTTTGCGTTTTCTGCGCCAGTTTCGCGGTCACTGTAGGCTCTCCTACACACTTGGAAGGGGAAGATGAGATGAGGTATTTGCAGTCTGCAAGTTCATCACCTGATGCCACTTAAACCTACACACTGGTCCTTTTAAAAACTGGGTCACCTAATATACAATCTCAGAACCCATCATCTAATCATGATTACAATTCAGCCTCTGGAGCCAGTAGCCAATGTTTTGGTGCTCCTGGTGTGGCCAGCAGATCCAGATTAGAGCTGCACAGTTAATCCAGATTTTATTGAAATTGCAATATGGCTTTCTGCAATTTTCAAATCGCAGGAGGTGCAATATTTGTTTAAGGCAAAATGCGTGTTAGAAACGTATAAATGAATGAATGCCGTGTCCTACAAATCAGATTCTACGAACTTTAAAAAAAAAACATCTTCATTTTGTATAGATTCCTGCCAACAAATCACACCATAGTCATTTTAACATGTTTTTCAATCAAAATAAGAATAATGATCATTACCTCTAATATCGCAAATTGTATCACAGTTGCAATCCCAGTCACAATAATCGCTATTAGATACCTTTTCAAAATCATTCAGCCTGAATCCAGATAACGGCTGTCCAGGCCAGGACGTCCTCCTCCATGCATCGGCCGTTGTTTACAGTCCAATTTGCAACTTGACAGCAAACATTGATACTTTATGTAGGTGTTTTAGGTCCAGATAACATTTCAGCTGATCTCTGTACATAATTATCTGTGTATGAATGCAGATAAAAAGTTTTTAAAAGGTAAATCGTTGTCAGACAGTAGCTGATTGATTATGAGATTGCATTTCATCCAGTGCGTTCTGCATCTTTTGCTCTCCACGCGGACTGTTTACCTGCAGGGAACTAAAGCCTGCTCAAACCTGATTGGTCAATATTACTCGAAACTACAAACAGAAAACAAAACACTGATTACAAAATCTTGTCCCCTGCCTACACGTTCTGTATTCATATGCGGTTATCTGTTTATAGAGATTACATAATATGTTGTGAGTGGTATCCATCCCTGCAGTTTTGGTTTCATTTGTCAGTGTTTAGCCTCTAATGTCTTTGCTTAACGTTGTACCTGTTAAACCATTATGTTGAATGCACCCACTGGTGCGTTGCTTTGTGTGTGCGTGTGTGTGTCTGAGTTAGTGTGTATTGCTCTGTAAATAGCTCTTTTGTGAAGTGCAGTTGGCTGTTAACACTTCCGCTCAGCCTGAACTTGCACGTGTGGGCGGCCGAACTCTATGGATGAGTCAATGTGGCATCTTTAACTCCTGTTATGTTCTTGTTCTCAGACTGTGTTCTCATTGAAGAAAATTTCTCCATGAAGTGTAAAAAGCACAAGGTGAGCAGAAATAACCGCACTTTGAAATGTCACGGGCTACTGGAAATGTTCAAGTTGCTTAGAAACTAGAAAGAATGAGGCGTTTCTGCTGTTGGAAAGTTCTCGTAGGAAATTGCGTAACTGAATTATTAACTATGCATGAACTGTTGTGATTCCTCTTTCCCTCCCCAGAACAAGACATTCAAAGCCCCTCCAGGGAACCGATGGGATGACAGGTGACAAAGTCAGCAGAGACCTCATGAGGTTAGTGAACACCTGCAATTAAAGATTATTATTATTATAGATTAATTTTCTCGATTAATCGATTAGTTGCTTGAAAGACTTCCTCAGTTGTCTTGTTTTGTCCACGTTTACTGTCAAAGAGGACTAAAAGAAAGCAGGAAATATTCACATTGGAGAAGTTGAAATCTGAGAATTCAGAAATTTCTTTACTAAAAAATCTTAGGAAATAAGATGTCAAAGTCTTCTCTACAATAGTTAAAATTTATGCCAGAAAGTCTGCAAACATGATCTGATGGTGTGGAGGTGTAAGAAAGATGCTAATGAGATGCATCATGGGAAGTGTAGGAGGTTTTTAGGGGTGAAAACATTGATGCACTTGAGTATCGTGTTATCACATGTTTTTTTGATACTGTATCAGTTCTCGAAACACTGTATCATGATATCATGATACATGCAAAGATCTGTGGCAGTGGTTCATTTTGTGTTGTGTTTAAACAAAAAAAAGTAAAAATCAACTTTTTAAACTCAGATTTTATGCAGATTTTATGGTTTTGGATCGCTAATAGAGCAAAACGACCGATATGCAGAGGTTACCAGGAGTGCAGGAATTTAAGATTTGCCTTTTTTTCTGGCATTTTATTGCCAAAATGATTAATCAATGAATCCAGCAGGTTATGTTAAAAGATCAAGAGTGGAAAGTCCGTGTAAATATAATCCTAAGTTTTGAGCGTAAACACAAACTTCTATGTTGTAACTGGTCAGTTTTCACACTGAAATCTTTGTTCAGCGGTTCCAGCTCTACTCAGACTATGTGACAGCTTAATTGAGCCAACGATAACCCAAATATTTGTGTTGAGGCTGATGTTCTGCAGCGGGGAGCAAAAGTTTGGCTGTCGTGTTCAAATATCAACGATCTTTCTCCAGAATGGTCTTCCCCATTAAAGGGACTGTTCATCCCCAAATCAAAAATGCCTGTTTTACCTCTGCTGTTTATCCATCTAGATTGTTCTGCTGTGAGATGCAGATTTTGGCAACTCACACCGAAGCTATCTAAATGAACAAATAGCACTACAGGCCAGATTCAAATATGTATGTTTGATTTTTAGGGTGAACTATAACCAAACAATGAGTGTTTGTTGCAAGCAATCAAGTGATGAATAATCACACTAGTCAATTCAAAGTAACTGTGCAGCACAATACAGAGCATGTATGTTATGTATCATAGATGTCAATGTGATGTAGTTGGTTATAGACATCTGTAACTACACTTGGTAACGAAGCTGTCTGCTCCATCAGGATGTTTAGATTCAGCTGCTGGA
>JAJHUR010122888.1:0-11009 GCA_027495735.1 Lutjanus campechanus | reverse complement strand
TGTACTCCCTGCTGCCTGAAACCATCGACACCCAACACGCTAAAGAGGTGTCAAACCTGCAGAGTGAGGTAAGCAAACAAGTTATTTCTGACTTCTTTTGTTACTTGTTCTCTCTCTCTCTCATGTGGATTCTTGTGAGTGTCTTTCCTCCCACTGACCACGTAGGAAGAGAATGATTCAGTAGAAATAATTACAAAAATTTAAATATGTCACGATGTGATGGATTCATCTCTTAGTCTAAGAGTCTCAAGAGGACATTTTTGGGTGTTATAAGCCCGTCTCAAAGCCTTGAAACCTTTTTCCTCTCCAAAGTAAATGCTGTCTGAGTCACAGTTGACACCGTTTCCATCCACATTTCACTGATTCTGCTTTAAAATATATATTTTTTCCCAGGGCTCTAATTTTTTTTCTGTTTTTGTCATTATGGCAATTTAAAAGTTCATAGCTTTGGCAGCAACATCCTCCCACAGACCAGGCCAACTCCAGAAACTCTCCTCCAGTGTGACCTGATGCTGTGTGACTTGTGCACTTTAGTGGTCATCAGTTACTCCCAAAAAGGATTCATTTGATGGCAGGATACACCATATTTTTCACCCAATAACAATGATTGTTTCTCTTGAAAAAGGTCTCAAATACAACCAGTAAAGAGTTAACTCATGTAGGCAGCTGAACAGGAGAAACTGTTTGACTGCAGTAACAAAGTAACGGGTTTTCTTGCAGCAATATTGTGAGTCTAAATATCTTAAATTCTGTTTATCTAAAGCTACTACAAGGAAGTTTAATATTTTTTTGATTTTGGGCAGAAGTGGTAGTGTTTCCCCATAAAAAAAACCACAAAATATAACATGAAAAATAAAATTATCTTAATTAAAATTAGGGCTGCACAATCAATCATATTATTATCAAAATTGCAATATTCATATCGCAGAATCATTTTTTAAGAAAGTGTGAGAAAACAGCATTATAATGAAGTACTGTTGTACTGCAGGGATGCTCTGGACTTAAAATCTTCACATAAAAGAAAAGATATTTGTTTGGTTTGGTGTTTGGTGAATGCACTGTTTGATGCTTCTTTCTGTCTCCTGCAGGTGAAATATAAAGAAGGTCTGAAGCAGAAGATTCAGAGCAGTTTGTACCATCAGCTCCCCGAGACCACCGAGACACAGCTGGCCAAACAGCTGTCTGAACTGCAGAGTGAGGTACAGGCACGGATTTTAAATCTGATTTAATGTGATAAGATGAAGCATGTTTCCTGTTCTTTTGTTCTTGTAAAAGTCTGTTGGTTAGTTTAGGATCAAAGTGCTCAGTGGAAGAAATTTTATGATTTTGAACTTATTTAAACTCCGTGTGGACTAAAGACTCTGAGTGGAGACAGCATGGAGTCATGCAAAGTAACT
The DNA here is from genome assembly GCA_027495735.1 of Lutjanus campechanus. NCBI lineage: Eukaryota > Metazoa > Chordata > Actinopteri > Lutjaniformes > Lutjanidae > Lutjanus > Lutjanus campechanus. The sequence continues at coordinate 9,612 of JAJHUR010122888.1, read as the reverse complement.
TCATTTGTTTCAAACTGCAGACCAAGTACAAAGAGGCGGGCAAGAAAGAGGTGAATACATGTCTGTACTCCCTGCTGCCGGTTACCATGGAGACACAGCACGCCAAAGAAGCTGCAGAGCTGCTCAGTGAGGTAAACCTCGTGTTTTCTTTCACTGTTATCTGACATAAAAGTCTTTTTCAGTTTTGTCCGGAGATGAGAATCAAGAGGAGGTTCCTAACTGTCTGATTTCCGAGAGTTGTTTTGGTCAAATTAAAAACCTTCCTCATCCGCCCGCCTCTGCTTTTTGATGCTGTTATTCCCCAGATCAAATACAAGGAAAGTGGCAAGAAGGAAATGTCCAGCTCCCTCTACTCCACTCTGCCCGACACGTCAGAGACCAGCTTCGCCAGAGAGATGACTGACATGCTGAGCGAGGTAAATAAAAACACATCCAACAGTCACAAGACTTACATAGAGATATTTCTAGATTTTAACACAGTGATAAGGGCCATGCACACCAATAATTAAAGTCCAGCTTGAACAACATTTCTGGCTTCATGTTTGTGACATATTTTCAGTGAATCCGGCGGGACATAACCGTGCTGTTGCTAGCTAGCTAACCAATGATTAGTAAGCTGATAACTGAAGGTTTTTTGATGGGCGGATGTTAAATAAACCAAGCGATCAGTGCTGATTTTAAAAAAACAAAGTTGTACTAATGCAGCGACTCATAAATTGTTTCATCACCCTCGAACACTTTGGATTGAGATTAAATAAACATGAGACCTCCGACATGCAGGAGGGATCCTGGACGTGCTTCAACTGAGAGCCGATGCCTCCTCAGAATAGCTGAAGTTCAGGGAGAGCTGCCGTAAGAATGCTGTTTGATTAGTTATAAATAATCACCACCCCATTATCCGATGCTCTCTGATGTTTTTATACCTTAGGCACTCATCAGAGGCCAGATTAGCATCAGAAACTGGATCAAAGGGGTATCGCAGTCTGTTTGTAACATGCATTGGAGAAGAGTCAGTAACAATATCTGATCTGTGGCCAAGGAGAGACGGGATACCAGATCTGTACCAGTTTCTTTTTTTTTTTTTGGCACAGGAATAACAGACTTTTTTGGGCTTCATCATGGAGCTGCTCTCAGATTCACAGATTTTGTTTTGTTTGTGGCTGCTGAGTTATTTTTCCCCTTTCCATCTGTGCCCATACCTAAAAATTCTGCCTTGTTTGTCAGTCAGACTCATCTCTTTTGTTTCCGTCTTTTCCAGAACAAGTACAAGGAGGACGGAAGGAGAAGCCTCTCTCAGAGTTTCTACTCCCAGCTACCAGAAACGGCCGAGACTCAGTTTGCTAAAACAGTCTCTGAGCTGCAGAGTGAGGTAAACGAATGAATGAAGTCCTGCACTTCTGCCAAAACATGTTTTTTTCCTTCAAAGCAGTTGTTTGAAGATTCTGCAGCAATAAAAGGCAGCATAGACACGTGTTCGGTAACATCTGAGTTCCCTGTAATTTTGATTCTAATCACAAATCACAATTTACTTCAGGGGGCTTCACAGTCTGTACGGTGTGTGACACCCTCTGTCCTGTAGAGTCAGTAATGTGAAATGAGACAGTCGAGTCAAGTTCAAGTTTGTCTGACTGACTGAGCCAGTAACTCTGTAACAGCTGGCGAACTCAACATGTCCTTAGTTTGTAGATATATTCTAGTCTCAAAACACAGAAAAACTAAGGCAGTAATTTTCAAGCTTTTTGTTCCCAAACCACACCAAATGGCAAGACTAAAATCTCAAGAGACTCCTGTATTCATATTCATTTAAAATAGCCTCTATTACCAACCTCACTAACAGGGACAATGAGCAGCAGTTCCTGGAGTGTTGGTGGGAAAAAAAATAATGTGTCAATCAATCAGGGTGTTTGATGTTTCACACCATCCAGCAACTGCACAAGCGGCTCTGTGCACATTTAGAGTCCTGATCACCAAGTAAAAAATCGTCCGGTTATTATTGATTCTGAGGCTAAATTTGAACAAAGCTGTTTTCTAAAGAGGACGTCTGAATCAGGTGAAGGTCTGTAACCAGTTTGAAGCGATAAGCTTGTGTGTTTGGTTTGTGTTGTGTTTCAGATGAAGTACAAAGAAGCAGGAAAGAAAGAAGCGATGAGCTCTCTGTACTCGACTCTACCTGAGACTCTGGACACGCAGCACGCGAAAGAGGCGTCACAGCTGCAGAGTCAGGTACACACACACACACACACACACACACACCAGCTGAACACTCCAAAACAACACATCTGTCCAGCTGACATGTTTTATTTCAGTTAGCCAGTTCACTAATGTGACTGCAGAGTGAGCTCCACCTCGGAGCTCCAGAGGATGAAGCTGCTCTTATCTTTCCACTGTTCCAACAATCACCAACTGTGGTTTGGTTGAAATAAACCCTTGATTCACTGAGTGAGATGTGAAAATATTCTGATTCTAGACACCGTTTCATTTCTCCTCTGCTGCTTCAACCTTCCTCTCACTCCTCTTCTGATATTTTTTACAACTAACTCAATAAATTAAGGGTTTATTTTGATCAAACCAGAGCTGGTGATTGTTGGAACAGTGGAAAAACAAACCAAGATGTTGTTGGTGAGTTTTATTTTGTCTCTGTAGAGTCTGAACGATGTTACGATGATCTGTGAGGTAAAACTGCTGTTTGTGTCAGTGGAGTCTGGTGACTTTGAGGTGAGCAACAGCTGTTTAACAGCTGGTTAAACAAAAAGGATCTTACTCTTTAAATCAGGTCTGTGTCTGTTGGGATCCTTTCTATAATGCTGTCAGACACTTACTGGCACAAACAAGCACTTTTAGTGGACGTACTTTGATGACTCACGATTGGCCAGGAGGACTGGATTACAGGGAAGGATTACATCGCAGCTCATTTCACGGCTGACAGCTGCAGCTGTCTCACTCTATACTGGACCAGTTTCAAAGATTATTGTCCCCATTGGTCAATTAGTCACAAAAACATGGGAAAATAAGGTCCAGGTTGAAAAATCTAGAAGTTACTGTTTAAGATGAGCTTAAACTGTCACAATCAAAGATCAAACCCCTCGAGCTTGATGGGATCCATTTTTATGAAATGAACAAGCTGTTGATGTCTTTAATTGTGCTTCTATTTTCATCATCCTGTTCTCTGATCTTATGAAGTTTATGCTGTAAAAACTCTACCGTCAAATCTATATTCATTCAGTTTACATACTGATTGAACTGAACTGAATAAAGTGATTGTTTTGACTTTGTCTTCTCCAGCTGAAGTACAAGCAGAGTTTAAAGAAAGACTCCTCCAGTCTGTACCACCTGATGCCAGAAACCATCGACACTCACTTTGCCAGACAGCAGACGGAGATGCTCAGTGAGGTATGACTGTGAGGAAGAAAGGTTTCCTAGAACAAAACATCATCTTCATCAGCTGTATGTGAAACAGTTTATTTCATCCCACAGCTGGAAACTTTGGCTTTGAGTTGCCTGTAAATTAATGTAGCATTCATTTCCCCTCCTGGTCGTATCTTGTTTCCTCACAAGGTCAAGTACAAAGAAGACGGTAAGAAAGAGATGAGCGTCAACCTGTACGCTGTGGTGCCTGACACCGTCGACATCCAGCATGCTAAAGAGATGACAGACATGCAGAGCGAGGTGGGTTCAGGCTGCTGCCTGTGGACTGAATACTCAATGTACAGTTAAACAGAATTACCTGCAGACTTCATATGATTTAGCACATTCACACAGGATTAAACCTGAAATTTATCAGATTTACTAAACAAATGGATAATGGGAGGCCCCATGCCCCTCTTCTAAAAACATCCCTGATGGATTTCAGATTGCATTTTTTAATGTCAGGGTCCTAAAGTTCTCCTAGGATCATGGATATCTGAACCACATTTTATGGTAAATAGTTAAGTTAGTTGAGAAGGTACAGAAAGCAGACGTCTCCACAATTGTCCCCAAAATCCTGACTTTGGTAAACAAACGTAAACAGCTTGTCCCACTGGTAAAAAATGGTGCTATATTCTTTTCTCATTGTTTTGAAGTGCTGAACCTGAATCTGATTCCAGGCTAAATACAAAGAGGCCAGTAAGAAGCAGACATCAACGTCTCTGTATCACCGACTTCCTGAGACTCTGGAGACACAGCACGCTAAAGAGGCGTCACAGCTACAGAGTCAGGTACACACATGCATCTTACACTTTTAACTGATAATGTTTGGAAGATACATTTTTTCCAAGATTTTTTTTCCAAGACTCTGCAAGCTCTGAAACCACATTGTGAAGTTAAAGTATGCTGTAGAAAATGCTAAGGATGCTAACACAAAACATAAAGGAGCTAAAACATGCAAACCTACCTACCACCCCTGGTTTTTACATTATTATTTATTGTTATTATTATATATAATTCTAAATGTCTCATTCTCCTCCTCAGTGAGTGTCCATGCTGAATCTTGTCCCCTCTGTGTCTCGTAGGTCTTGTATAAAGAGGCCGTTAAGAAGGAGTTGTCGTGTCCAGCTTACCACCAGCTGCCCGACACTCTGGAGACCCAGTTTGCCCGAGAGGTCACTGACATGCAGAGCCAAGTAAGAGCAAAATTTAAAAACAACTTATCCAATTAGAACAACTGCTACATGTATGTAGTTTTCAGATATTTGTAGAAATAAGACGCTCTAAGAATTGTGTTAGAATGCACCATTAGGCCTAGTCCTTAAAAAATGGCCCAACCTCCAGCACATTATCCCGACACAGTGTAATTCTTAGCACAAGGTTCACTTAAACGGAAAAAGTGGTATCGAAATCAAGTATCAGTATCTGTGATGTTACAGTTTTTGCAAATTATATGAAATAAAACTCATATTTTCAAACCTCCAACAGTGAAATGATGAGCTGTTGTGAGTCTCTGGCAGTCATTTCTGTTCATGGCAGGAATGTCACATGACTTTCTAAAGTGAATCAGTGTATTTTTACTGCCTGTTTGTGGACGAGGTGACTCTGGACACTGTGATGTGATGGATTTCTGTCATGATGCACCAGAGAACAGGCTGCTGTGTTATTTTATGAATGATTGACTCTATTATGAATGAGTGACTTTTCTTCTTATCTGTTTTGAGTCCATCTGTTTGTTCAGAGCTCTCAGTTCTTCAGCGGTAGCTATTATTAAACATGTACCAGACTTTGGCAGAAACTCCGCTTGCAGTCGGTGAAACCTCTCAGGCTGTTTATTGTTAATGTCATGTTATAACTAATCATAACCTATTGTCTCTGACTGTAGAACAAGTACAAGGAGGGCGGGATGAAGAGCCTCTCTCAGAGCTTCTACTCGCAGCTGCCACAAACTGCTGAGACTCAGTTTGCTAAAACTGTCTCTGAGCTGCAGAGCGAGGTGAGATGAGAGAAAAGAAGATGAGGCATTACGAGCCGATACTGTACATCCATGCAAGAATAAACACAGAACTGTACATGGATAAGACGGCTCAGATAACATTTTGCATCGTTCTGTATCTTCCCACCCTAACCCTTCATGCACCAGATTGTTGCTGTTGCTATAAGTTCACATTAGCCAATGCAAGTTGTTGTAATTGTTAAACAGAATGTGCAGCACATGTCAATAACTAAACAGATTTTCTTTTCTGCAGACAAAGTATAAGAAGTCGGGGAGGCAGGAGGCCGGCAGCTGTCTGTACTCTGTGATGGCAGAAACTCTGGACACTCAACACGCCAAGCAGGTCTCACAGATACAGAGTCAGGTACTGATCACACACCTTCACCCACACACACTCACTATGTCCATGCCCTACATGTAATAAAACCCTCTCCACTATCTGCCTAAACTTTAGCCTTTCTTAATCTAAACCTTTTCATCTGAACATTAACAAGAAAAATGTCCATCAAACTAAAACCTGCACACTACTGAGAAACCTAATAAATGGCAACAAAGTGTCTGACCTTTGACATTTGACCCACACAAACAAACACTCTGTCCATCCTGTCGTCCCTGCAGTTGAAGTACAAAGAGGACGTGCAGAAGGAGCTGTCCTCCACTTTGTTCTCCAGCCTTCCTCAAACCCTCCAGACTGAGTTGGCCAAGGAGGTGACGGAGCTCCAGAGTCAGGTGACAAACTTCAAGCAAACATTATTTCAGCAGCTGTCTGTTCATTTGACCACTGTGTGACAAAGGATGTTTACATCTGTGCTGAGACCCGTATCTTTAATGATTGTGTCTTTTAGCTTCCACGAACAGTGTTTCTGGTGCACTTTGCTAAAGGAAGGACTCGGGTCTCACTTAGGGTGTTTTCATACTTATTTTCGGACTTTTCAGTTTGATCCAGGCCAAAATTACACGTGTGAAACCAATCCCCGATTACGGTCTGGACCAAAAAGCCAGAATTGCCAGACAAAAAAAGGTGGTCTTTGTCTGGATCAAACTGAACCACCAGACCAGTTACAGGAAATTATTACAGGATATCAACAGAACCAGAAGAAGGAAAAACAGCGCACCAAAACAAAATGAGCCACGGCGGCACATTGAGACAGGAGGAGACCAGGGCTGCATTCAGCCCCGACAAAACGTAGCAAAAACGTATATTTAAGCAGAATCTGTGCTGCACAGTCACGCCTTTTCAATACAGCGATGTTTACATACACATTGCACGCGGTTGGTGAACAGCTGTGGCACACCCACCACACGAGAGAAAACATATCTCAAAACAGTGTGCAATGGTGTGCAACAGTGTGCAACAGTGTGTAACGGTGTGCAACGGGCGAAGAAACTTGCCGTTTAATCCCGAAACCACTGCAAAACAGTGCACAGTACGGAGGGTACTGCTCTATTACATGTCTCATACAGCTCTGCTTGAACTATTTTGCCCTGACACTGGTCTCCACTGTAGCCTCCATATCAGTGCAGGAGGAGGAAGTTCCAAAAATAAGATGTTACATAGACGTCAGTGACAGCAGAACGTTAAAACGCTTGAAGCTGCAGTTCCTCTGATTGATGCTGCCTGCAAGAAACGTTTTGTTGCACTGAAAAGCCAATAAAAATACATTAGTCATGCAACTATAGTAAAAGTGCAAAAATTGCTTCAGTCCAAACACACGTGAACACAGCTGCTCTCATCATGAAATCTTTGGCCTGCTGAGTGTGTTTTGTGGTTTTATATTCAGCCCTGTGTCATAATTTATTTGTCTTGTGATGCAGGTGAAGTATAAAGAGGGCCGTAAGAAGGAAGCGTCCTCGTCCCTCTACCACCTCCTCCCTGAGACAGCCGAGATGTATTTCGCCAAACATATGTCGGAGATCCAGAGCGAGGTGCAGCAATGATCTGATCCCTCACTAGTCTTTCTTTCAGTGCAGTATTTTCTCTGTTTCCATTTTTTTTAACTTTTTTTTTTTCTCTGAAGGCAAAGTACAAGAAGGACAAAGAGGATCTGCGAGACACTTTATACAACGTGATGCCTGAAACTCTGCAGACTCAGTTTGTTAAAGAGATGGCTGAGACACACAGCGAGGTGGGAAAACTCTTTTTACTCAGTAACACTGAACTGGGGGGTTCAGGGAAAAGACTCATTTTAAAGCTTTGATCAAAACACAGGATATCATGTTACTGTTCTTTAAAACAACTCAGTTGGGTTGAGTTTGTCCCTTAACTTTCTTTAAGGGACTTGATTATTTTGCTCAATCCATCTCAAAAAGGCAGCTAATTTTCAAGGAGATACATAATTGTTTAAAGGATCAGTGTGGTGTTTTGGAGGCGCTTTTTATGATCCACCAGCTGCTCATGTCCATGTAATGTCCTTAAAAACTTTGTTGTTGAAGTTGCACACAGCAATAAAAACCTGCAGCATTATTAGAAGTTTTTAGGATGTTAGCAGTAGATACAAACAAAGAAAACTTTAGTTTAGTTTAGTTTGGTCCTTTAGTAGCAGCAGAGAGTCTCTATGTGACTGTGTGATGTAAATGTGCTGCTGTTGTAGGAATCTCACAGTGTGTCGGATGTTTAAAGTGCAGACACAGACAGACCAGAGATAAAGAGGTCTGGATTTAAACTCTGCTGTGGACTCAACACACTAACTCTCACACTCACCGTCTGACTTCTCTCATTTATTCCATATTTAAATGTGTCAAATATGTCAAGTCAATCAGGGCGTGATGCTGAAATCCTATTGGTCCACAGCTGATAAATCTGATGATGTCAAAGAATCGTTGCTATTATCAGCAACCAATAGGGTGCACAGCTGATAACAGTGGTTGAAAGAAGATAGTAGTTGTTGGAAGAATTCCAAGAAGGACTGTGGTGGGTTTGATGCTCTGGAGGGAACAGAGCTGTGTGATTGTTGTGGAAGTTGTCGTTTACTGTGTGTGTGTGTCTGTGTGTGTGTTTGTGTTACAGGTGAAATACAAGCAGGCTGGGAAGCAGCAAACAGCTTCGTCTCTGTACTCCAAACTGCCCGAAACTCTGGAGACCAAACACGCCAAAGAAGTGACCGAACTACAGAGTGAAGTGAGTCATTCTTTACCTTCATCTCTTCCTTTCTCTGTCTGTCTTTTCTGTCTCTTTCTCTCCATCTGTCAATTCAGTCATATTCAAATATTCTTTATTGACTTAGACAAAGTGGGTTAAACCAAGAAAAACAGGTTTATACACGAGTTCTTTACACACATGAAGAAGAAAACCAAACTTACACTCTGTGGGTGGTTTGGTTCATTCAACTTTCAACATAGCTTCACTCTCACCTCTGATGGCATCATGACAGTTGGAATATTTTAACTTTATTTTATTGCATCAGCTCAATACACAACATAACAACTCGCAAACATAATAATAAATAAATAATAGAATAAAAAAGACACATACTAGCTCTGGCACAGACCATACATCTCTCCATAAATATTTTCTGTGTTTTTTTTACTTCAACTAGGAGACTGTGATTATTTGTTTTGCTATAAAAAGAAAAATCCTTCATGAAAAAAACATATTATGAATTATTCTTATTATTTTCTGGTATGTTCTTGGCTAGGATACAGAGAATACAAAGGTGTTGGATTCAGAGCCAAGCCGATATCCTCTTTTGAACATTTTAATTTGATTTTGAACGTGTTATTTGGAGGAGGTTTGGACAGACCCAGCGTCATGATTGCATCACAGTGTTTGCTGGAGAACAAAACATAAAGCTGGACATGAATCATCTCAGAGTAGCCAGACTTAATTCCGTTCACCTCCGAAATCTCAGCAACAGAATTCATCTGCAGGTTTAGACACCACCAGCAAGTGTGAGAGCATGTTTTGATTGAATTTGTGTGAACTGGCCCTTTAAATCGTGAGCTGGTTGTGAAACAGATGCTTGTGTAAAATCTAAGGCTGGTTGTTGCTGGAGATGAATCACATTCACTGTTTTTTCTGCTTTGATTCTTTGTTCTTGACAGAAAAAGTACAAAGATGGAGGGAGGAAGGAGATGACGTCGTCTCTGTACTCGCAGCTTCCTGAAACCTCTGAGACCCAGTTCGCCCGAGAGATGACTGAGATACAGAGTGAGGTATGGCACACACACACACACACACACACACACACACACACACACACACACACTCTCTT
>JAJHUR010122884.1:0-27647 GCA_027495735.1 Lutjanus campechanus | reverse complement strand
TACCACAGAGTGGAAATACTGAAGTAAAGTTGAACTTAGAGTTATTATGGTTTTCATTATTATTATTATTATTATTATTATTATTATTATTATTATTATTATTATTAATATTTTTTTTTTAAAGTTTGTTTTCAGTTCAGTTTAGCTTATGTTGGTTTCTAGAGTGGATTTGCTCATTTCAGTTTAATTTCTATTGTTTTAAAATGTATAGTCCTAGTTGACTTTTTATCACTTTCAGTATTTATTTTAGTTTTCTAATTGTGATATCCCCCATATTATAAAGTATTTGTCAGGGGTGAGCTTTAAGAAGTTCAGAGAAGGCATTACAATACAAACACAATAAATTTGTGAAGGCAATGGACTCACAGTCATGTAGACGTCCCAGTTTCAATAAATGTAACAATACCTCCTCATGCTTGTTGTGTTGACAAATTTGACCAAATTGACAAAGACCAAAAAATAAAAGATATTTACTGTATATTTTTATTTTATTTTAGTTAGTTTTGAAAATATGCAATATCATTTCAGTTTTAGTTGTTGTTTTTTTAAGTCTACTTTTTATTTCGATTTTAGCTAATTAAAATGTTTTTTCACACCTAGTTTTAGTTTTTTAATTTAGTTTTCGCTTACTAAAATAATCTTGGTACAGGTCTTTCAAAATTGTACAGAAGTACAGTACTTGAATAAATAACTTGGTTACTTTCCACCACTGTTTATCTGCAAATGCAAATGAGTAGAGGTATAAAGTAGCATGAAATAGAAATACAAGCACCTCTAAACTATAACAAAAAATTTGAATAAATGTATGAGCAAGAGTCTATCGCTTGGTGATTACTCTGGTTTTATTTTGAAATGACATACCGGAAGTACCCTGGTGTGTTTTGTGTAGTCTTTTAGCGGTTGCAGCAGTTTTGAGGTCCCGTGACAAATTTCATTGGAACTTTCTACGGCCAGGAAAGACTGATGTTTCCTGCTTCTCTCACTTGACATAACGCTTATGGGCAGCAAGAAAATACCCTTTCACTTCGGAGGTTTGGGGACTTTTGTCCGAACCGAGACTGGAAAAATGTTAAACGTACTGACAGTTTGAATGCTGTAGAGCGAAACATCGCCACCGGACCTCCGAAAATAGATGAACACCGCGTCAAAATACTGTAAGGTACGTGATGTTCATGAACGTTACCTTGTTCTCGCCAACGAACCGTTGGCTAACTGTTGTGTGAAATCTCACGTTAACTAGCATGTTAAGCTTTAGTGTCGGTGTAAGAGTAAAAATATTGTTTGTAGGGATAATTGGTGACTATTACATAACTTTAACTTTTTAGTTGTCGTTCTAATACAACACTTAACAGAAGTTCACCCAGGCAAAATAAATACTAATGAAGTTAAGTTAGCTAGCTTAACTCGTTGTTTTGTAGCACACATGCGAAACTTACAGTTTGTTTTACACACGGGAACTTGTTAGAGCAAGTCAAACCTTTCATTTCGTGTGTGTGTGTGTGTGTGCGTGTCAGTGTTTTATTTGTGTGTGTGTTGTGTGTGTGTGTGTGTGTGTGTGTGAGTTCAACTCCTCCCTCTTCTGGCTCATTTTTGTCCTCTCCTCTCCTCCTCGGCAGGAGAAGGTAATGTTATGCGTTTTCCTCTAATACACGTGATGTGTGCTGAGATTTAGAAGTCGTACCGGTGTAAGTACACACTCAGCCTCAGGTGAAAACCATTATGAGCTCACCAAACTGCTCAGCCAAAATTTAGCAGAAGTAGGCGAGGCCTGTTCAGTGTTGCTGTGTGTTCTTGGGACATGTTGTCCACCCCCGTGTAATTGTTCTCTGAGTGTAAAAAGTATGTGTCAGACCTCATGGGCTGTCAAAATGAATCCCCATGTTTGATGTTGATTCAGCTGGGGTGAATGGACAGTGGCACACAAGCATTTCTTAGTTGGATGATGTGTATGTGTGATGCTGTTCCAGTCAAAAAAGTTAAGCAAATACAAATTTGGAGTAACATGAAAGGTGCTTGTCTTAAGGGATGCACTAGGGATGAAACAATAACTGATACTCTGGATAAAACCTTAATCTGCTAATTAAATACAGCTGTTCTCATCTACTTGTAGTCAATAGTCCTGACTTCAAATTTCTAACATTGCATAAAATTATTAAAATAATGAAAAGGAAAAGAAGCAAGTAACCGGTTTCACAATAAACCACGCTAAAAACCATTAGTATTACACTTCCAATCTTTGATTATTATTAAAACTGGGTTTGATTGCTGCACTTGGAAAAACTCACTCTTAATACAGTTCAGGATCGATCAAAGTTCATAACAGTCTACCAGATGCCGGCACAGCAGTAAATTGGGTTTGTTTTGAGTCACTGAAAACACTGACATTGTAAATGACATAGTGCCATTTCAAATCATTGAGAGGTTTTCAGTCTAAAACTTGGTGAAATGATTTCAATGTGTGTAAGAGTACTTCTTGAACATTTTCAATACATTATAACAAAACAACAATAATACTGTGGTAATTTAGGTTTCTACAATTATAGAACTGCAACAATTAATTGATTAGTTGTCAAATATTACATTAATGGACACCTATTTTGATAATCAGTCAGTTTTGATCATCTTTTAAGAAAATTAAAGTCAAATTCTCTGTTTCCAGCTTCGCAAATGTGAGTATTTCCTGGTTTCTTTACTCTTCTATGACAGTAAACTTAAAGTCTGTGGGTTGTGGATAAAACAAGACATTTGAGGACATCACCTTTTGCTTTGGATGACAGTGATCACCAGTTTTCATAGTCGTTAGTTGCAGTCCTAAAAGCATTTTGAAATTTTCATACTGTTTCTTCTCTAGGATGCACTGATTTATCAGCTGAACATCAGTATTTGCTTGTTGACTGCAGTCTGCAGATAAGATGACATTTGCCGATGGCAGTAGCGGATGTTTATCTGTTGCACTGTATCAGTTTTGCACCCACTGAATGTTGTATTGGTTTTTGCAGTGGCACTCAGACAACAGAAGATAGTATACCCAGTTGCTGTTTCGGAGAAGAAGCCTCTGGCTGGACATAAATGTGGGGTGACATAAGAGGGCAGCGGGTGCTGTGGTTTTTCTAATGAAGAGTTCTTTGTTTCCTTGGCACAAAAGAAAAATCACAAAAAACCCCACCAGCATTGGCTATTGGCCAAATTATTATTTTAACCATCCCTACTTTTTCTGGATAATTCATGTCTTCATAATCCTTTATGTGGAAATCTGCTTATTAGCTGTTTGCTATGAGTTGAGGAGGTTCACAGCTGGTTCCTTGAAGTAACAGGTGGCTATTAAGATCATGTTTTGTATAACAAGAGTTTAAAATCTTGGAAGATGACAAGACATTTAATAGATGTACATAGCACACTTTTTGCTCTACATCCATGAGAACTGTGGTATGGGGGTTTAAAAACACAAACCAAGAAGCTGCCGAGGCTCGAGAGCATCTAACAGTCTGTGATCTAATTTTGTCTTCAGTGCACAAGCTGATTCAGACCTGTTTCTAAAAGGAAGTCAGTGCCACAGTTTGCAGACAGTGGACGTCTGTGAGCTGTCTGGACAGTCAGGTTAGGTTAGGAATTTGTCCAGATGCTGAGGTTGGTTGCACGTACCGGGGGTTGACTGAGTTCAAGCCTCTCACACTTCTCCAGCTGCACTTCCTCAATCAGAGACCTGTCTGCGTTGCATTATAATGAGATACCTCTAAACTAGATTAATCTTTATGCTATTCAGTTTTATCCCACACAGAACACATCAGGTGTATAAACAATGTTAAAACATTTTAAGGAACTTTAATTGTCAGCTCTTCTGTAAGAGATGGGCTTCCTGTTTCAGGTTTTTGTGTGGTTATCTGTACTCACCATTTCAGCTCTCATCAGCCTGTGTTTGTCAGTAGATGTATGCCTGATTGAGCTTTCACATCTGATTCACCGTTGTAGGGTGATTTCAGCCTTGTTTTCTCGCTAAAATTGCTTGTCACGCATGATACACGGCCACACACACAGAAAAAAATATGTCCAACATCCTCATAGGATATCCACAGGCGAGGATGTGTGTTTGAGCTAAGCAGGAAGAATGCTATTTTTGATCCCCTGTAGTAGTCTCGCATATTTGTGCCTGTCAGCGCAAGTTAATTCATGTTGTGGCATGAATGCAGGGCATACAGGGACTCAAACTGCAGCTAGGGATGTGCTTAACATTAATCTCTACTCAATATGCCTCTCTCTACGCTTTGTTATCAATCCTTACAACAAACTAGACAATGTGTCTGCTAGTGGGTGTGGTGAACTGCAGCATTCCATATGAAGGAGTAGCTGCGTCAGCCAAAATCTTTCTTAAAGTTGTACTAGACGGCAATAGGTTATGTTTCCCTTGAACTGAAATATTTCTGGAATGTTAAAAAGCGGGTCCTGCCCGCTGACGTACAGAGTCAGTTAACCATGAAAACGTACACAGATGTGAGGCAGCTCAGGGAAGTAGGAAACCATTTCAGTGTGTACCAGGCACAGCTGCACAGATATCACCTGCTCTGTTTATTTAATAGCCAGGTTTGAAAACACAAAGCCACTTGAGTGGCTGGTACAAGATACAAACCTGGTAGTTAGTTAATGATGTTACTGAGTAAATGACGTGTGCTGATTGTGCCTGTAGATCGAAGTGAATCAGAAAAGAGTCTGAGTGATCAAGTAACTGAAGTTTTTACTGTGAAAAAATATGGCCGTACCATAAAACACCTGCTTTTAGAATGGAGTTTGGTTTAACAGTCAGTCCACTGCCAGGAGCTGAGGGTATTTAACATTAATGTAAATTAAACTGACCTTCCTTCTGATGATGAATCTTGTAAACAGTATAAACTGCTGTTACTATTACTTCCCTCTGCGTAATAAACACAAATGGCTATTAAAATAGACACAGACACTCCAAGCAGATAAGTCCAGGGCTGAATTTTAACACTGTCGCTCCCCTAAGTTGTAATGAGATCTGTGCTTTTGCTAATGATCATTTTCATGATTGAGTAATCTGCCAATCAAATGACAGAAAATTCATCAGCAACTACTTTGATAACTGAATTGGTAGTATTGTTCAATCATAGAATCCAAAATTTCTCTGCTTTTAGCTTCTCAAGAGTGATGATTAAAATGTCAATTTGGGCTCTGAAAAATTTCACATTTCATAGACAAAACAAGTTATTAATTACTCGAGAAAATACTGAGCAGACTTAGTCTAATGAAAGTAATCATTAGTGACAGCGGTAGATTTATTTTTAATTGTTTCAGAAAATAAAAGTAAAGAGAGAGTCATGCTAGAGGAGCATGCTAATGCTGTTTGTGTCATTGTGGGTTTTTTTTGAATGAATGTGAGTGAAAATGAAACTAAAAGAAAAAGTAGGAACAAAAGAGAGAAAAAGAGGCTTGTGATGAAGAGGGCATGAAGGTCCCTCTGATTGCACACATGCATTTTAAAGAGGGGCTGCTCTTTTGCCGTACCCTCACCCCAACGTGAGCAGAATGAGATGTCTCTTCAGGATGCATTCACGATCAATACGCAGCCGGAGAAAGTTGACCCAGAGCAGGTTTTCCGTGTGTTGTGAGCAAACAACAGTGAGAGTAACGGTTGTGGTTAGATCAAACTGGGCTGATGTCACTAAACCTGAAACAATGGTCAAGTCAGGGCAGCGGACAAAGAGCTTTGTTGTGAAAGAAAAAGACGTTGCATAAGTCTTGGTGAAGGAAAAGAGATAGGCCTTTAGTGTTTAGCCTACACATTCTAGTTTTATATCGTGTCATCAAGTCAGAATACTGGAGGTAATGTCTGTTACAAGTGATTATAATTCACTTAACAGACTCTTTGGAATAACTATGAACTTTCCCCCCTTCTTCTCCTTCAGGGAGCTGAGGTCTTGACCTTTTGTTACTACAGTTGTCAGGGGAAGGAATCTATTACACTTCAACACTAAGCTTTTTTTCCCCTCTTTAAACGTTGGGGAAGAACAACTCCGGGGGTTTTACTCTTAACCTATTGTGTAACTGCAGCTTCAAAGACCCCTGGAAGGTTATTTAAAAATACCTTTCTACTGACCGGAACAAGGGAGAATGTCACAGACCCAGCATGTGGAAGAGAGCGAGTGTGTCTGTCAGTGTGTGTGTGAATGAGTGTTGCTTGCTTGTATGTGTGACATGAATGCATGTGGAAGAGGCTGCACAGATTCACGCTTGTAATTCTCATGCGAGGAAGATTAATAGCACCATTACTAGCAAAATAAAAGTCATTAAGCAGTATACGTGCTTTGGTGATATTTATTATAAGTGTCAGATCAGAGGGATGATGGGATATTCACGCTCAGAGGAAGGAGCGAGTTAACTAGCTGCTCAGAGGGAGGGAGGACGCCTGCTGTCATGTTGCAGCTCACTGACCCTCCTGTTGTTGCTTGTGTGCGCTACAATCTTCATCCTTGAAGAAAACCACAGGGAACTCTAAATGAAGTTTTCAACCAGCAATGCTTTTAGATGCAAAGAAGTGTTTTAGTCATTCACATTTAGATCAGTGATTCCCAACCTTTTTCCTTAAGGGACTCCTTTTCTTTCATTATTTACTTTATATTTAATGCATAACAATAACAGTACAGAACAATTGATAAACGGCACTATTAACTCAAATAGAGAACACAATAACTGAAGGAAAGCAGCGATTTAGGTGATTTTTTTTTCTGATTATTTCCTGTGAATATTGCATCAGAGATGTGTTTATCTGATATTTTTAGATACGTCTTATACAATTCCCTGTCTGAGTTTTGTAAAAAAAAAAAAAATTGTACTTTTTAACAATCATACACAGGATTATTTTTTGACAAATTCTGTGTTTTCTTGTCTCTGACACATGCCATTGTTCTGTTTGCTCTTTGGTTGTTTTAACTGCATGCTTCTCTAATGCGGGACGAGGCTGTCCAGCAGAGACACAGCTTGTGTCCAGGTCTTCACTGTGTTCTTATTCTGTGATATTTATTAAAGTTGATGTCTTAAATTAAAAATAACATCATGCAGCCATGCAAATAAAATCCAGTTAATTGCAGTAGTGCTGCATGCTAAATGAGAGTAATTTTATATAAATATTTGACTTCTTTTTACAAGGAAAAAACTCAGAAGAGTAACATTGGGGGCATTTCCTAAGGCCATGTGTGACATCTGCAGCCAAGCAACTGGCAACCAAATGATCTTTTGTACACAGCTTGAAAAAAGCACTTCTGTGTCGTCCCGGCACTTGTGAAAAATAGACGGATAGATATATGAGCTAGTTTTAAAAAATTATTTTTAAATATAACATACAAACACCCCCCAACATCAACAATAACAGGAAAAAGAGAAAATGCAAAATATACAAAGTGTTATTAATAAAAAATTATGTACAGTACAGAAAAATCACACCCCAAACCAACAACAAGCACTGCGGTATATAAAAAATAACATATATAAATAAAATATATCTGGACATAAATTGTACAGGGATAGGTAAATAAAGAAATTGTACAGGAAGAGGACCGAAAAATAAAAAGCACAAACAGATAATACAATCAGCCGAAGCAACTCATGATCAACAATCAGCGACTCAAACAGCAATTAAATAACTTAGATAACAGTACTGAAGAACCAGATTTGTTTACAAAGTGTGGGGTGTCTGGTGTAAGCAACATGACCACTGCAGACTTACATGCGTAGAGAACAGAAGAGGACCAGTTTCACTTCCTGAATAACACAGAGGTCTGTTCTCTTTTCTCCTCTGCAGCAGTGACCCAGGATGGGGAAGGGCCAGTTGTGTACTTGAAGTCTCATCCTGGGGAGGACACATTACTTCATGACATTGTACCTTTGAATGCCGACAGCTTCTAAGATGGAGGAGCAACCCAGCCTCCCCAACGTCAGCATACCCTGCCACAACGAGCAGAGGGACAAGAAAAAGCGTTACACAGTACGTGCACAAATTCTGTTCTTTGTTAATTTGCAGTCCTGAAGAATAAACCTTTAATCTTAATTAGTATCACTGATGAAAAAGGTCTATTAATTCTTCAAAGGTCAATATTGATTTTCAGATATCAAGTATCTATAAATGTATCGCTGTACAATTAGCAAAAATCACATTAATTGGCCATAACAGCACCTGATACCACTTCTGGTGTTTACATGGACTCTCTTGCCATTTTTTCAGGTTTACAAAGTGATAGTCAATGTTGGACAACAGGAATGGTTTGTCTTCAGGCGTTACGCAGAGTTTGATAAACTCTACAACACAGTGAGTGGTGGAACAATGTCATTTTATTTTACACCATAGCAATACCTAACACATTACCATAATTCTGTTCAAGAGTCTTTGATTTAGCGCCTTCTGTGACACATCCAGTCCTTAACATCCTTTCTTTTTTTCTGTTGCTCTCATATATTTTAATACAGTTAAGGAAACTATTTCCATCTATGAACTTGAAAATTCCCGCCAAGAGGATATTTGGGGACAACTTTGACCCCGGTGAGTGTTCACACTATGACATGTGCATCAAGACAAAATCCCAGATCTTGATGTTCAAAGAATTAATGCAGTTTTTTTGCTTGATTCATTTTGTTTTTGATTGTATTTTTACAACAACATATGCATCTGCCCAATAGAGTTCATCAAGCAAAGAAGAGCAGGGTTGCATGAGTTCATCAAGCGAATCGTCTCACATCCTCAGCTCTGCAACCAGTAAGTTTTTCACTGTTGCTGTAATACAGTGCATGACTCTTTTTTTTTTTTAAATGAAGGGCTTTGATTGACTTAATCTTGACTTGACTTGACTTAAAGTCTAATGAGATCAAATTTGTTTATCCGTGCTTTGCACTTAAATTGAATTAGTGAATTTGATAAAAGAGATGGAGAAAGTTCTGCCTTGATGCTTCATGCTTTACTTGCTCATGTCATTATATCTTTCATTTAACTGCTTTGGTCCCTCTTCAACTTTACAGTCCGGATGTGAGGACCTTTCTGCTGATGGACAAAATGCAAAACTTTTCAGATGCATCTGAGGATGAAGATGACAAAGTAAGAAACTAGTCAACAAATTTTCATGGGTCAAATTCAGCTTTTCTTCTCTTTTCTTCTGTTTTCCTGCTGACCACATCTTTTCAGCTGATGCTGATATGTAAAGATGCTGTTCTGTCCTTCACCTTTGTTTTTGTTACATCCAGGCTGTGCAGAAGAGCTGTTGATTCAGCTCTGTAACCCAATGTGTAGTTTTTTACTTGGCAGAGTATATATTGATAGAGTCTAGTAGAGCAGCATAATTAATCGAAATTGCAACACAGTCAAGTGCAATATCCTAATCACAGAAGCTGGATTTTTTGATGAAGTAAAAATGGGTGAGAAAACAGCATTAAAATGAAGTTGTGCTGCAGAGATGCCCTGGCCTACAAATCTTGTTCTCTAGGGGCCTGTTTCAGAAAGTAGGTTTAACAAACTCTGAGCCTAATCCTGAGTTGACTGAGCCTCAGATGAGAAACTCTGACTTCTGATAGTATGAATCACCATGGCACAAACTCTGAGCCTTAAAAGGCACAGCCTCAATTTAAAAAAATGGAGTTAGAAGTAGATGTGATGAAAAGAACAGGAGTAGAGAAAGTTAATACTATTATTTTTGAATTACTCATCATTTACTAAACTTGAATTTTCTTAATGGGTGATAAATTGCTGGTATCCTACTGTATGTTACATTTGATTTTATAATATAGTCATCAGCTGTAACCTGATGGGGACAAAATGCGGGTGACAGTGACAGCAACTGAAAAGGAAAATATGGATGAAACAGATAAAACAGTTTACTTATGGAGCTCTGATTCTAACGTGACAGTCTGACGCAGTAATAATGATTCTCCAGCTTCAAACTGACTATAAATTTTAAGATCTCTCTTTTAGGCCTACACATTAAATTCTAGCTCAACAGCAATCTATAATTCAACATGTGTAAATGTTTCAACATGAATCCATCCTGTCGAAACACATGAAGAAAATGCAGCCAATATTTAAATACTCGCTTTTAAATCACATTTTGTCCAGTTTTATAATCTCAAAGTGTTTTCAGTTGCACCACAAATATTCACATCAACTCCAACGTGATATGATAACAATGACAAGAATGTTCCATTAATGTAATCAATCACAATATGACAGATGATTAATCGGAGTCTTAAACAGATTAGTTTGATTTAAACAGTGATTACTACAGTAATGTACGGTAAATCTTTTAGTGCAGGAAACTTGTTGACAGCCTCAAAACAGCCTTCATGTCCACAGAGTCACAGTGTTTATTGGGTTCTGAGCTGAGGATGATTCCACAATGTCACTGATCGCTGTCTCCGTCCCTACATTGATAACAGATTGATCACAAAAGCACTCATGTTAAAGATAGTCCTTATGTAATGAATGAATACTTATTTAATGTTTCTAAAAACACAAACTTCTGCAAATTAAGGTGTTCCTATATGCGGTCATTAGGACACACGCAACTGTATTCATAAGGAAATGAAACGATGGGTCAGTCACCTCACTCAGGCTCTGCAGGAGAGGGAGGAGTCAGAGAGAAACTTAGAGTTTGTTAAAGAAAACCTGCCAGCGAGCAAGTTAGGTTCACAGAGTCTGCTGCTTAAAAAGTGTCATTTTTTTTAAACGATGCCCAACCCAAGTTATCTGTCTCTCTGAAACAGAAAACCCAGAGTTCCCCCTCTAAGGCTGAGTTTTCACTAAACCCCCTTTCTGAAATAGAGTCAAGATGTAAGAGTCATGAGTTTGACAGTTTCCTTGATGAAAATGACAATTGTGATGCAAAAATCCAGACTAATTGTGAATTGTATTTTAACTGCAGTATCTGTCAAGGTAAACGTAATTAAATATTTTTTTAACCATATCGTACAGCCCTAAAATCTATCTAGACTCAAAACCAATACAGGTACTAAACAAAATTCCCTTTTGTGATTATTGTTGCACAGATAAAGGATCCAAGAGCTGTGAATCGGTGTTGAGTGCGAGCTCGTACTTGACTGCTAATCTAGATAATGTTTTCTCTGCTGTTTAATAGAACAACTCTACCTCCAGAAACATTAACCTGGGACCCTCTGGAAATCCACAGTATGTTCACTACTCAAATGCTCTTAATCTAATGTTTTAGCACCATTTCAAACTTCGCAGTTGTGTAATCACATACAGTACATCTTCACATCAGTGAAATTAATGTGCTGTAATTTTTTTTATTTTTTGTATTTCAGTGCCAAGCCCACAGACTTTGACTTTTTGAAAGTCATAGGGAAGGGGAGTTTTGGGAAGGTACGTGAACAACACAATACTGGAAAGTACAGCTGCTCTCTCTTCATCCCAGAGTGAGAATTCTCATGGCTACAAACTTAATTTATGGATCTGTTTAGATAAATTATTGTCTTGTAAAAGTTTTATTATTTAGAAAGTGTTTTTACTAATCAACAAGATTTATGTTGAATGATATATTTTTATTATACTTGTGTTATGTTTAGAAGTGTATTGAAACGTGTCTGTGTTGTTTTTCCCTCAGGGGGTAGCAACAAGTTTTAGTTCTGCATGTGTTGGCCTTTCAGTGTAGGAAGTGAGAATCAGATCTGGAATGACTCTGTTTGATGCTGTGCTCACCACGCTGTCTCATTTTTTGTGTTGCAGGTTTTCCTTGCAAAACGCAAAAATGATGGAAAGTATTATGCCGTCAAGGTCTTACAGAAAAAGGTCATTCTCAACAGAAAAGAGGTAACTATACGATCAAATATGACCCTGACCCTGTTCATATTTTAGGCATGCATATGTGACTGTTAATTCTTGTATTTAACCACTCCTTCCAAACAGCAAAAGCACATTATGGCAGAGCGCAACGTGTTGCTGAAGAATGTGAAACACCCTTTCCTGGTCGGGCTCCATTATTCCTTCCAGACCACAGACAAGTTATACTTCGTCTTGGATTTCGTCAATGGAGGAGAAGTGAGTTGTTTCAGTATTGGGAATAATGTGCTCACACAGAAATGAGTCACAAGGTCAAGAAAAGCTGAGAATGGCAGTAACACAGGAAATATGACATTAAACAACTTAAATACAACTCCTCGGAGCAGCACTGCCGCTCGTTAACACAACAAACCCCATGTGTGAAAAGATTAGAGATCACGACACGGCTCCTGAGTGTGACTTACTCTGTGGATCTCCTTCAAGTGTGATCGGCCTTTTTAAAGCCGCCATGTGTGACTGACTGTGTGAGAATGACTAACCACAGTCTGTGTACAAGTAAATCTGCCTCTTGCCCTTCTCAGTAAGTTCACTACAAACACGAGTAACGCGTAAATTAAGTAACACTTTCCAGTCAAAATTATTGTCATTTGTATACATAAGCAGATAAAGAACTGACAGTAGAACTATATTTTTTTTGCTCTTAAAAGCATTTTGCTGCTTTATCATATCCTGGTTGATTTTTACACTCGTTGTATGTCCCTTCTGTACACTTACAATGTAATTCATTCCAATAATCAAATGCAACATTTTCATTTCAGCTTTTTTTCCATCTACAAAGAGAACGGACCTTTCCAGAGCCCAGAGCAAAATTCTACATTGCTGAAATGGCAAGTGCACTGGGATATCTGCACTCTCTCAACATTGTTTACAGGTATGTTGGAGATTTTTTTTAAGTGCCAAGTGTAAAGTGTAAGTGCTCTTAAAGGGATAGTTTGGATAATTAGATGCAGGTTGTTTGAGGTGCTTATCGATAGTCTGTGTATGCCGGTTGGCACTCCCCCAGTTTGGAAAAGCAGAGGAGGCACCAGCAAGCTAAACAGTGTACTGCTGTGAGTCTGTAACAAAACACATTTTAGCCACTTAAAAAAGGTCCACCTAAAAATAAATGTCAAATAAGTATCAGTCTAAACTTTCTTCAAGCCAACCAAATTTAATTGGCGAAATCAGTAATTTTACTTTGCAGAACACGTGAGTTTCTGGTCAGCAGCAGCAGCTCATTGCTCAGCTAATATGATGGTGAGTACCTCATACAACCCATCAACAAATAACTTGAACTATCCC
The DNA here is from genome assembly GCA_027495735.1 of Lutjanus campechanus. Classification (NCBI taxonomy): domain Eukaryota; kingdom Metazoa; phylum Chordata; class Actinopteri; order Lutjaniformes; family Lutjanidae; genus Lutjanus; species Lutjanus campechanus. The sequence continues at coordinate 14,521 of JAJHUR010122884.1, read as the reverse complement.
TTTAATGATCAAACTAAAAGTTGTCCTGTCAGCAGTTCAGGTCTTGAAATTGTGTCATTATTTCAACTACTCATCACACAGTGTTTCAAATATTCAGATGACACAGCCATACTTGCACTTTTCAAGGACAGTAACTCAGTCACAACATATCAGCACTCCACTTCCCACCTCACTCAATGGTACACAGAAAATCACTTACTTCTGAATGTCACCAAAACTAAGGAACTGCTCATTGACAGCTGCAACAAGCCATCAATGGTGAGCCAGATGAGATGGTCGAGAGCTTCAAATACATTGGTATTACCCTTGGCAAAAAAAACTCAGTTTTGATCAACACACCACCGACACCCACAGACACTGCCAACAGTGGTTCTTGCCCCAGCCCCACTTTCTGCTCCTCCTGTACAGGAGTATCATCGAACTGGTCCTTCTCTAATGTTCCACATGCTACTTCACCATGCCCACTGGCACCAACAGAAACAAACAACCCAAAACCACACACGTCACCTTTAAAATCATTAGTCTACCTACTCCAGACCTCCCAACCCTCACTGACACAGCCATCACATGCAAAGCACTCGCAATAGCCCATGACCCCAGCCACCACCTCAGTTTTCACCCTCCATCCATCAGGTTGCAGGTATAGATCCCTGATATGTAAAAAAAAAACACGCCACAGTGAGAGGTTTGTGGCCTGCGCCATCTCTGCCCTCAACAAACTGTAGAACTAACAAATATGGACTCTTTTCTCAAAGTGACTGTACTGTCTACTTTGTTCCCTGTGACTGTTTTGTGTTGTATCTTGTGTGTACAGGCTGTGATGACAAATTTCCTCTATCGGAGGACAATAAATTATCTGTCTATGTATCTACTTGCTATTTAAGCATGTATAACTCATTTAATCAATCAGACATTGATGCCATTAAGTTTATAATGTACACAACTGAAAATAAATCGATTTGAACATATGTATGTGACACATGTTGGCCTTCTAATGTGTCCTCAGATACATAGCTGACATTTTTTGTTTGTTTCTTTTGTTTGTTTGTTTTGGAGATTTGTGGGTTTTTAACCACCTACAATTCTTCACAAAGTATGGTTTATTAAAAGCTCATATGGGGAGTTGGAAGTAATAGAAACATTTATTTTAATACTTAAAAGAAGTCCTATAACACAACAAAGAGTTTTACATTTACATTTACTTATAATAGTTGCTGGTCAAAGATTTCTCTGAAATGTAGGGTTGCAATGGGGGAATTTGAACTTAAGACATCAATGTACTGATGTGCTGCGCCTTATTTACTAAAATTCATTCATTTGTGTTAATTTTGTCCAGAGACTTGAAGCCAGAAAACATCCTCCTTGACCACGAAGTGAGTATCCCTGTTTTTTTAACCAGGCATGATGCTGTGTAACTTTTTAACAGTTTGAAGTACAGTGATTAAACGCTGGCTGCAGATTTATTACACAAGACCATCACATATGCGGCACAAATACCATTGTTTTCCAGTCATATTTGTATCACCCGTGAACAACAGTGTAATTTCCAGTTCCAGCTGGACAGCATGCGTGTGATTGGATTAGCTCTTACTAATGATTTTCCTGCCTAGACCTTATTGAGAAAGTGAGGGAACGGTGAATGGGACTGACTGAGCGACGCCGCAGCCTACATTCCTGGGCAACAATAGAATCCTCAGTCCCCGAGGATAATGAGCTGCTTGTGTGGCACATGTTGTCTAAAAATGTCCCTGTGTCCTCTCTTTAAAGGGGCATATCATTTTGACGGACTTTGGATTGTGCAAGGAAGGCATTTCCCAGACAGATACCACCACAACATTTTGTGGAACACCTGAGGTATGGCAGCAGTGATTTTACTGACAACTTTGCACCAGAGTAGTTTTGCCTTTAGTGTCAAAAGTAATAATCATTGACAGACTTTTTGGAATAAAGTGTGGTTAATAATTGTACAATTATGAGTGTCTGATCTGTCTGTGTGAGTCACATTTCCCAGGAGCGAAATAGGCTTTAATGAGCTAAAACAGTAGCTAATATACATTTGATTGGTGTTTTTTTGAAGCCAAAAGGAAAATGTCAGTGTTACATTATTATGTTTGTCTGCTTATTCTCACCAGTACTTAGCTCCAGAGGTCCTGAGGAAGCAGCCGTATGATAACACAGTCGACTGGTGGTGTCTGGGTTCAGTGCTGTATGAAATGCTCTTTGGCCTGGTGAGTTTTCGCTTTGAGCCCACAGTTGACAGTGATTATTATTGCCTTATGTATGATAGGCTGTCTTGACTACTTTTGCAAACCAGGATTTTTAGTTTTAAAGGGTGAGTTCAGATTCTTTGAAGTGGGGTTGTATAAAGTACGTATCCATGGTCAGTGTATTGCCCACAGTAGATGACAGTCGGTACGCCCAGAGTTGGGAGAAGCAGCAGGTCAAGGAAGCTAAAGAACATACTGCTGTGGACAGGGCCAGCAGCAAAACATAGAAAACAACCTCTATTATGACAAATAGCTCTCTGTCCAAAGCCCCCAGACTCCTTTGGCAAAAACAGTAATTATACCTTGCAGAACATAGCAGTTGCTTGTCTACTGCTGCCTTGATCAGTTAGTTTGCTTGTGTTACTGCATGAATCTTAAAAGGTCAGTTTGGATTGACTGAAGTTACACAATAACACAAACAAATTTAACAGAGTGAGGCAGTGGCAGACCAGCAACTCCTGTGTTATGAGAGGTAAAATGACTGTTTATGCCAAAGGAGCCTTTGGAGAGAGCAGCGTTTGGCTTCTGACGCATTTTTCACTCACATGTATCATGCCTCAGCTGTGTGCAACCTGAAGGGTTTATACCAAGGTGGAGCAGAGTGTGCTTCAGAACCAGAGAGTAACGCATTCTGCTTCAGTGAAATCCCGCAAACTCTCCTTTCGCGTCACCCAACAGCTGGGACGCAAGACACAGGAAATTCTTGAACTTTTTTTTTGCAGTGTTACTGTACATATACTGCCGCTAGACAACTTCACTGCTTCTCTGATCACCATCACCTGTCTGCTCTGAGTGCTGCCAACAGGAATATTAACACATATCAAAGGACAACTGCATATTGCACAGAAGGTTTTGCTGCTCATTTGCTACTGGACCCTTTGAAAGGCAGGGACAAGATGGATCCTATAGAGACAGACGTGAATACTGCCATCATGCAACTGTGATGCTAACTGCCCACAGCAGATCATTGCTTAGCTTCCTACACTGGTACTCCTGCCTGCTGCTCCTGCTGCCGACTGTCATCCACTGTTGGTAATACACTGAATTACCGAGAAGTGCCTCATACAACACCACTTCAAAAGATCTAAACTATTCCTTTAATGTGATGTACTGGTTAACAGTAGGAAAGTTGATAGTTTGTTTCAGTGCTAAATCCTAAAGGATCTCATTGTGCTGTTACACTCATTTACATGCCTCTGCCTGTCTTTTTTTTCATATCTTAGCCACCATTCTATAGCAGGGACACACATGAAATGTATGACAACATCCTCCACAAGCCGTTGGCGATGCGTCCTGGTGCGTCTAGCACAGCCTGGTCCCTCCTCCAGGGCCTACTGGAGAAAGACGGCACGCACAGACTGGGGTCTCGGGATGACTTTGTGAGTGGGATTAATCAGTGTACTTGTCCAGATACAGGCTGTACAGCAGAATTTCTATTTCTTGGGCTCCCTCTGGTGGCTGAACTTCATACATCATATCACTGCTGTAAACACATTACAGATGTACAGTCATTGATGACTTTTTCTTTCTTTCAACTATCTTTCTATGAATACAAAATCAAGTTATTATTATTACTCTGTATTTTCAGAATGAAATCCGAGCACACAGCTTCTTCTCCTCAATCAACTGGGATGACCTTGTACAGAAGAAGATCCCTCCCCCATTTACACCCAATGTGGTAAATATTTGTTCTCGAGCATATCCCAGTTAATCCTCAATGCAACATGTAGTCATTTTGTCAGTTCCCTTCTAACACAGAAATGTGTTTTTCTTGCTGTTTACATTTGGATATTTGAACTTCACAGTGTAAAATGATGTATGTGCAGAGTTTGACACTCAAAGGATGTTTTCACATTCATCAGCTTCCTTTTCATTGTGCAACTCTTTGTTGTATAATAGACGTTTTTTAAGGCAGCCACATTGATCTGAAACAATAGTGTAAACAAAGGAGTTATTAATGACACTAATTAAGGTCCCATTCAAACTGTAAACAAGGTCAATTATAGCTGTTTCTATTGTGAATTTAAGGTCCGTGGGGGCTTTATATTTGTAAACTTTTTCTTGTGCGGAGAAAATCTGTGACGTCATCACAGTCTAAAGTCTGTGGGCCGAGCAGGAACAGTTGGATGATATCGACAGGGGCAAGTGGGGAAACACTAGTGACCATATTCAGTGGGTCACATATCCAGGAAGTAAACCTGTATGCTCGAAAACCTTTCTGGCGTATATGCCAGGCGAGCACATTCTCATTGGACAGAATGGGCACCATCTTTCTGCCCGGTTTCTAGTTCATATAATACGTCTGTGGTTACTGCTGATGAAAACCCAACATTTCCTGACCTCGCTGCTTCATAATAAAAGCGTTTGAATAACATAATAATAGGAGACTTTTATTGTGAAGACTTCATAGGAAATGAAACGCATTTATCCACAGTTTCACAGCCACTTGACTTAAGACTAGTACATGTCAGTTAAGAGACACACCATCATGTGAGTAGCCCTGTAGTGAAGGAGATGTACAGTAAATCTCTGCTGTCCTGGGATGACGTGCCAAGTCAAACCGAATCACACCAGGCTAACACATAATGTATGTATGGAGCCAGTGAGCCAACATGTCAGGTTGACCTGTAGGGAACTGAACCTTCATTAGTATAATTGATAACACCTGTGTTTACCTTATACTATTTTATGTCCTAATAGCGGCTGTGAAAAAGCTCTATGATATTTCAATTACCTTGATACCTTGAATGCGGTTGTATTTCATTCTGCACTAGTTTACAAAGGGGTTTCTAATTAATGTGAGTTTTCCTAATTAAGTACCATCTATTTCATAAAATGCATTTTCATAGATTTTTTCTCCTTTTTTTCATTCTAATTACCTTCATTTTACATGTATGTGACTGTTAATTGCACCCATTTTTAATGCACTTTGTAAAATCTTAATTTTTGTACTTTATTTTGTATTTCATGTCATTTTTATTTTATTCCTTAAGGGGACTTAATTTGACAAGTCTCCTTAATGAATTCAGACATGCATTTGGCTCTGTATTTATTCCATCAATGCTAACTTGACCCTTGTTTTGTTCTCTTTCCCCCCCCCCAATGTTTTTGCAGAGCTCTTACTGTGACATCTCAAACTTCGACCCCGAGTTCACAGACGAGACGGTCCCCAACTCCATCTGTTGGTCTCAAGACCATTCCATAGTCAACGCCAGTGTAATGGAGGCTGATGATGCATTTGTGGGCTTCTCTTATGCCCCACCCTCTGATGACTCTTTCCTATGAAACATTCCCCATGAGGTCTTGAATTGCCTTAACCATCGTAACTTCTTTTGACTAAAGGGAAGAATTTCTACCATGAATGAACTTGTTCTATGAAGCCAAAGCGAGCAGCTGAGAAGAAACAGCTCTTACAACAGATTTTGGTCGGAACAGAGTGTGCCAGAAAAGTCTAGATATTTTACTAGTTTGTATTTATATAAATATATATATATATATACATATACATAACAGATGATATTTTTAAGAATTAAGGGCATCAATCCTCTATTAATGTCATTTCTGGTGGTTTCTAAAATGAGCCTTTATAAAGCCTTAAATTCGTCCCTTAAATGAAATCAGTAACCAGTTTTCTGAAAAACTTGAACAATTCACTGGACTTAAACAAGACACCATTTGACTGTCATTTGGAAGTGTGTTTGTCCATGTAATTACTGTACAAATAAACTCATGTACCATATTCATTTAACTAAGCTGGAAATAGGGATTACTTGAGAGACCACTGAATAAAGCATTTTGGTTTATAGGTCACATTTATTAAATAAATGCTTCTACGTCTTAAGTTACCTTTCAGTTTTTCTTTGCAAATACTAAATGAAATGTTTTTGTTTTTTGTTTTTTTTTATTGGATTGTTTGTGTTTTTTGTTTCTTTTTTGCTACTTCTTGCCTTAACATGTTTGCAGAAATTAGAAATCCACAATGCTTGGCTTTGCCTGGAAATTAAGTAGGCCTATACTCCTCCTGCACAGTAATAAAACATATCAAAGAAAAGTACTGAAAGTCTCTGTGTATTTTACAGTAAAAATGTATTTTTTAAATGTGTAAATGTTTCATTTGTAATAATTTGTAATGATTAAATTATTGTATTTAATCCCACCACACCCCGTTTGTTGCTGCACTGCTGAGTGGTCACCATGGCAACTAGGTTAAAGCTCACCAACCTGGAAATGCCATTAAATGTTCCAGTTCCCATACTGCTATACTATTTAGTATGACAGAAAAAGATCTAGTGTGTCTGAATACACAATATGTCAAATGCAGTATGCCAAAAATACCAGGATGTCCTACTGAAGGGGTCCTTTAAATGTGACTTATGGATCAATGGTGGGCCTCAGGGGCATTTTGAGCGACTCTGAATCTTGATATGAAATACATCCACCATATTTTAATCATTCAGAGTACATCTCAACACTTTCACCATCATGAGACTCGTTTTAATACGCTACTCAACTGCTGCGTCAAACAGCGAACCCCTGAGCATGTGAGGCGCTCACAGAGTAGGGGTAATTTACTGCAGTGTGTCATTGGGAACAAGGCCAAGCAGAAGGGCAGATGGGTTGAACTGAAGCACCAAATTATTCAAAATGACTTGTTTCCTTTTAGTGATGTTTAATCAAAATACATCTTTAAGATGTCCTGGTGAAAAAATCCTATTATGAAGAAAGTCTTATGAAGAAATATTAACCAGTCACCTTCAGTGTACCTCAAATTAAAACCATTTAGACTTTGATTCATAACATTTCAAATTCAATTTTATTTAAATAGTGTCAAATCATAAGATTTTTCTTGTAGAGCAGGTCTGGACCAGAGTAGGAGGGGTCACTGGCGTCAGCTTCAAAGCACCAGGTTGATGTAATATTGGCATATAAGCAATAAGAAACTGAAAAAAAAAAAGTTTGAAATATCAAAATATCAAGTTTTGCAATGGAAAAAAGGACATATTTACAGTAAAAGTATAAAAATATCCCTCAATTGAAGGGAATAATCTTACATTTCAACAGGCAGGAACCTTGAGCAGAGGCAGGCTCTAAGTGGGCGGCCGACTGTCTCGACCGGTTGGGTTTAGACAGAGAGAGATGGGAGATGATAATAATGATAATAGCAGCTGACATCAAGCAGGACCCTGGCAGCAGGACCAATCACGATCGATTGAAAACCTGCAAGACAAGAAGGCACAAAAACTCCAGCGAAGAAGCCAAGTTAGTAACATGCATTACTGGGATGTGAGAGGGAGAGGAGGAGAGAACGCATCCTGTGAAAATGCCCCGTCAGTCTATCTAGACCCTCAGCATATAGACGTGATATATAAACCTAGACAGGGTACTGCCACTCAGCCTTGCTTCCAAGTTCTCTCAGTGGCTACTTGTAGTATGACAGCCAAAACATCCCCTGCAGCCCAAAAAGCATTTTCCCTCACAAGCCTGGAAGCCGGGAAAAGCAATTTAAAACTTGTCTGACATCATCACAGTGTAAAGTCTGTGGGCTGGGTGGGAACTCCCAGGAGGGGGCAAGGGGTGAAACACGACTGTACATATTCAGTGGACTGCATATCTAGAGAGCAAACCTGGAAGCTAGAAAACTGTTTGTTTGTTTTGGAATTTGCAATTCTCATTGGACTGAGCACCATCTTTGCACCCTGTGTGGTTGGTTATCAGACATTATAAAGGAAGGAAAGGACTGATGTGTTGGATTTTGTGGCATCTTGCTTTGTAGTTACAGATTGCAACCAGTTTACCTGCCAACTACGGTGGTTGTAAAACTGTGAACATAAAAGGCCCTATCTAGAGCTACTGTTTACTTAGTCCACACTGGCCTACTGTAGAAAAATGGCAGTGGAACATGCGAGATTAAAGGTAAAGAAAACACAATTCTTATTTTCAGGTGATTATACACTATACCCTTTTGCCTCACTCGACCTCACCGCTCAATGTCTAGAAGTTTTAATTGGGTAACAAAATGCTTATTCTAACAATTTGAAGTTACAGGAAGTGAAGTTGTCATAGAATTCGCAATCAAAAGGGCATGCTTGTTATCATTTTTATCTATGTATTTTTTCAATTTTCTCAGGGTGTCTGTTATTGTTTGATCATCTGAAACTGCAAAATGTGCAAAATGATGCACCACTGACCCCCACTTGAACGTGCAAAGAAATGGTTATTGTGAATAAAGTCTAACCAAAATCTCTTAATAGGTTAATATGCTAGCTAATTTTCATATCTCATCATGCACGCTGGACTGAAGTTTTTATTTTACAAAATTCAAATGTTATGGTTACTGATTGTAACTTGTCATGTTTTGTGTACACTCCATAAGCATGGATCAGAGTTCTTCTACCGTGCAGGAGTGCAGATTCTCCTGTCAACTTTGTTATTCATAATCCCAAAGTTTGCATATAAAGTGCATGTGCAACATTCATAAATGACTTCCCAGTGATGTCCCCTGGCAGTCTGGGCCTATACAGCTCATAGATGTAATATATGAGTTTAGATGCATTGCCACTCACCCTTGCTTCTGTATGTATATACACTGGATAAATGAGAAACTGACTCTGGCACAATTGATAAAACACAAGAAACATTTTGAAATTCATACCACTGTCTAACATAAATACTAATATTAATTCTCACTCATCATATGCGAAGAGTTCATTTGCAAAAGCCATTCTTACAATTTAATAATGGGGGAAAAACGGTTTGACTGAGACTCTGAGGAGGGTACAAACACTGAAACATGATTTAGGTGAATAAATAGCCTACAAACAGGGATTTCTGTTTTAGAAAAAAAAGTTCTGTAATTATCAAATGTTATGACATGTCTTCTCATGAATAATAAAGTGAATAGCAGGATAAATTACACTGATGTGACTCTGTAATTAAAATGTGTTTAGATGTTTTGTAAAGGTCCTGGGGAGGAGGCCTGTTAGTGCAGGACGCACACAGCTGCTGCACCACCGACTACACGCGAATAAATTACCAAGAAATTGTTTCCGTGAATAAAGTCTAAAAACAAAATATACAAAGCCAAAAGGCACATGACCACAAGTAGAGGACAGTTGGCCATTTTAATGAGAAACAGGTAGGAATTATTGAGGTGAATGTCCCTCCTGTTTGAGTTGATGGAGGCAGAGGGGGGACAGCGTGCCAAACGCACCGGATGATTCAGGGAGCCAGCATGATCTGTCTGCACTTGTTTGAACTGAACCAAATGCACTGAAGTTGTCTTTACACATTCATGTACAAAAATGATCGGATTTTGCTCAGGAAAATATTTTCTATTTCATCTGGCTGCGTGTTGTAGCGGCCGAAGCGCAGCACCTCGGCTGTGCGTCCCAACCCTCCAGCCGCGCCCTCACAGATACAATCGACTTCACACAATTGAACACAGAAGAAACAAACTGAAACAAAAAATAAATAAACACACTATAGAGCACAATATGCGATAAAAATGTCTGCAATGATCCACTCGAAAAGACGTCGAAAACGGCATCAGTAGAAATGTAATTGGTCCTGATGTTCACCTTATTTCTCCGAGTACATTTCAGATCATATTTTAGCGGTTTTTGCTTTAAGACATGTCCGTTTGTAGAGTATTAATTATCATAAGATCATGTTTTTTGTGTACACTCCAGAGAGTGTCAATGAAACAGCTGTTTGTTTATTCAGTGTCAGAATGGCGTTTATCCGTTATCCTCAAACCAACTCTGATGAGTGTGAAGTAATATTTTGATTTATTTTAAACAGCGGTATCGATGTCATACTGTTTCTCGTGTTTCATCCAACTGTTATCAGTTGTAGTTTGTCATTTCTCCAGTTTGTGTTCATGAAGCATGGATCAGTTAGCTTACCGTACATGACCGCATATTCTCCTGTCAAGTTTGTTTTTTATAAAACTCAAAGTTTGCATATAAACTGTGTATGCAAACGTTATAAATGACTCCCGGGTCCTTTTAAAGCTGTGGGGTGTGTTTCTAATTCAATATCTCCTCACTGTCCAATATGGCTGCCCACTCACTGTTCGCACTGATGAAAAAAAATCCGTTAGCTCTAAACCGCCGTTTCTCGTACAGAAAACTAAAATTTAACTTCGTAGCAGATACTGTAGCCCCAGTTTACTAACCAACAACCTGGCAAACTTATTTACTGTGCCATTGTTCATATTATATCATAATATTTGTCATGATCACAAAAACCATGTTTAAATTTATTGTTTCAGAGGTGCTAGGTCTCGCTTGATTGGTTAATTTGCTAGCTAATTTTTATATGCACTGCATGACGGGATAGGTTATTAATTTTTTGAAAACATTTTTCCACAAAATTAAAATGTTGTGGTTACTGCTTGTAATTTATTTGTTCAGAACATGGTGGTTTATCATCTTTATGTTATATAATCATCATTTTTTTGTGCTAACTTAAATTTGAAACCATGAGTCAAAATGCTATTCGTTTCACAGCCCTTTATAAGCCCCTGACTCCTCATATACATTCAGGGCGCTTGAGGTGCCATGTTGTTACTCAATGATGATATCCTCTGTTTGTTGAGTTGGGTTCTACATGATATAAACAATGCGATAATCTGAGAGTAACAGGCACATGTGTCTCAAGTTGCCCATTTTACATCATCACTTGTTCATCATTTGTGGAAGTTTAAGAGGGCAATGTATAGTAAAACCTATTTATCGAGGAGTATTATTGGGCCACATCAGTTGTCGTTTCTCATTTCTCCAGTTTATATTTAAGTTTATTGTTTGAGAAGAGGTTACGTCTCGCTCAATAGGTTAATATGCTAGCTAATTTTCATATCCTGTCATTCATGCTGGACTGAAAGGTTTTTTTTCTACAAAATTTAAATCTAAGGGTCACTGTTTATAATTGATTTGTTCAGAACATGTTTTTTAAAATCATGTTTATGTTATATAATTGCAGTATTATAGGGCCACATCAGTTGTAGTTTCTCATGCAGTTTGCATCCATAAGCATGGATCAGAGTTCTTCTACCGTGCAGGAGTGCAGATTCTCCTGTCAACTTTGTCTTTTATAAATCCCAAAGTTTGCATATAAAGTGCATGTGCAACGTTCATAAATGACTCCCAGTGATGTCCCCTGGCAGTCTGGGCCTATACAGCTCATATATGTAATATATGAGTTTAGATGCATTGCCACTCACCCTTGCTTCTCTACACACATACACTGGATAAATGAGAAACTGACTCTGGCACAATTGATAAAATACAAGAAACATTTTGAAATTCATACCACTGTCTAACATAAATACTAATATTAATTCTCACTTATCATATGTGAAGAGTTCATTTGCAAAAGCCATTCTTACAACTTAATAATGGAAAAAAAAAAAAAAGAAGGTTTGATTGAGACTCAGAGGAGGGTACAGACACTGAAACATGATTTAGGTGAATAAATAGCCTACAAACTAAGATTTCTGTCTTAGAAAAAAAAGTTCTGTAATTATTAAATGTTATGACATATCTTATCATGAATAATAAGGTGAACAGCAGGATAAATTACACTGATGTGACTTTATGATTAAAATGTGTTTAGATGTTTTGTAAAGGTCCTGGAGAGGAGGCCTGTTAGTGCAGGACGCACACAGCTGCTGCACCACTGACTACACGCGAATAAATTACCAAGAAATTGTTTCTGTGAATAAAGTCTAAAAACAAAATATACAAAGCCAAAAGGCACATGACCACAAGTAGAGGACAGTTGGCTATTTAATGAGAAACAGGTAGGAATTATTGAGGTGAATGTCCCTCCTGTTTGAGTTGATGGAGGCAGAGGGGGGACAGCGTGCCAAACGCACCGGATGATTCAGGGAGCCAACATGATCTGTCTGCACTTGTTTGAACTGAACCAAATGCACTGAAGTTGTCTTTACACATTCATGTACAAAAACGATTGGATTTTGCTCAGGAAAATATTTTCTATTTCATTTATTGGCTGTGTGTTGTAGCGGCCGAAGTGCAGCACCTCAGCTGTGCGTCCCAACCCTCCAGCCGCGCCCTCACAGATACAATCGACTACACACAATTGAACACAGATGAAACAAACTGAAACTAATAAAATAAATAAATAAACACGCTATCGAGCACAATATGCGATAAAAATGTCTGCAACGATCCACTCGAAAAGACGTCGAAAACGGCATCAGTAGAAATGTAATTGGTCCTGATGTTCACCTTATTCCTCCGAGTACATTTCAGATCATATTTCAGGGTTGTTTTTTTTTTGCTATAAGACATATGTCCGTTTGTAGATTATTAATTACTCTATATTTTTTGTGTACACTCCAGGGAGTGTCAATGAAACAACTGTTTGTTTATTCAATGTCAGAATGGTGTTTATCCGTTATCCTTAAACCAACTCTTCATTTATGATGAGTGAGAAGTAATATTTTGATTTATTTTAAACAGCGGTATCGATGTCATACTGTTTCTCGTGTTTCATCCAACTGTTATCAGTTGTAGTTTGTCATTTATCCAGTTTGTGTTCATGAAGCATGGATCAGTTAGCTTACCGTACATGACCGCATATTCTCCTGTCAAGTTTGTTTTTTATAAAACTCAAAGTTTGCATATAAACTGTGTATGCAAACTTTATAAATGACTCCCCAGGTCAAAGCTGTGGGGTGTGTTTCTAATTCAATATCTCCTCACTGTCCAATATGGCTGCCCACTCACTGTTTGCACTGATGAAAAAAAAAAATCTGTTAGTTCTAAACCGCCGTTTCTCGTACAGAAAACTAAAATTTAACTTTGTAGCAGATACTGTAGCCCCAGTTTACTAACCAACAACCTGGCAAACGTTAGCTGCCTTATTTACTGCGCCATTGTTCATATTATATCATAATATTTGTCATGATCACAAAAACCATGTTTAAATTTATTGTTTCAGAGGATGCTAGGTCTCGCTTGATTGGTTAATATGATAGCTAATTTTTATATGCACTGCATGACGGGATAGGTTATTAATTTTTTATTTTTTGAAAACATTTTTCTACAAAATTCATGGTTACTGTTTGTAATTTATTAGTTCAGAACATGGTGGTTTATCATCTTTATGTTATATAATCATCATTTTTTTGTGCTAGCTTAAATTTGAAACCATGAGTCAAAATGCTATTAGTTTCACAGCCCTTTATAAGCCCCCTGATCCCTCAAGTAAACTCAGTGTGCTTGAGGTGCCATGTTGTTACTCAATGATGATATCCTCTGTTTGTTGAGTTGCGTTCCACATGATATAAGCACTGCAATGATCTGAGAGTAACAGGCACGTGTGTCTCAAGTTGCCCATTTGACATCATCACTGGTTCACTTGTGGAAGTTTAAGAGGGCAATGTATAGTTAAACCTCTTCATGGAGGAGTATTATAGGGCCACATCAGTGTTGTTTCTCATTTCTCCAGTTTATATTTAAGTTTATTGTTTGAGAAAAGGTTACGTTTCGCTTAATAGGTTAATATGCTAGCTATTTTTTTGTGCTAGTTTAAATTTGTAACCTTGAGTCAGAACGCTGTTAGTTTCACAGGCCTTTATAAGCCCCCTGACTCCTCAAGTAAACTCAGAGCGCTTGAGGTGCCATGTTGTTACTCAATGATGATATCCTCTGTTTGTTGAGTTGCGTCCTACATGATATAAACATACCGATGATCTGAGAGTAACAGGCACATGTGTCTCAAGTTGCCCATTTTACATCATCACTTGTTCATTTGTGGAAGTTTAAGAGGGCGATGTATAGTAAAACCTCTTCATGGAGGAGTATTATAGGGCCACATCAGTGTTGTTTCTCATTTCTCCAGTTTATATTTAAGTTTATTGTTTGAGAAGAGGTTACCTCTCGCTCAGTAGGTTAATATGCTAGCTATTTTTTTGTGCTAGTTTAAATTTGTAACCTTGAGTCAGAACGCTGTTAGTTTCACAGGCCTTTATAAGCCCCCTGACTCCTCAAGTAAACTCAGGGCGCTTGAGGTGCCATGTTGTTACTCAATGATGATATCCTCTGTTTGTTGAGTTGCGTTTCACATGATATAAGCAATGCGATGATCTGAGAGTAACAGGCACATGTGTCTCAAGTTGCCCATTTGACATCATCACTTGTTCATTTGTGGAAGTTTAAGAGGGCGATGTATAGTTAAACCTCTTCATGGAGGAGTATTATAGGGCCACATCAGTGTTGTTTCTC
>JAJHUR010122881.1:10330-11984 GCA_027495735.1 Lutjanus campechanus | reverse complement strand
ACACACACACACACACACACACACACACACACACACACAAACAAAGTGTGTGTAAGCATCAGCTGTATGAGATCACACTGTCAATCTAAGTCCTCCCTGCTCCAAATCTCCTTGCATTCCTACATTCCACCATCACTCAGAGAATAAGAGGAGGAGGAGGAGGAGGAGGAGGAGGAGGAGGGGTGAGAGTAAAAGATGGAAAGGTTGTGGCAAGGAGTGGAGTGGAGGGAGAGAACAGAAGAGGAGATGCAGAACAGGAAGATGACAATGAGAGGAAAGGAGAGGGGAAGAAGAGAAGAGGTGAGGACAAGGGAGGGAGGAGTGTGAAGAGGGATACAGTTCAAGAGACGATGGAGGAGAGCTGACAGATGGATGTAGATGGTTCATGATAGAAAACATATTTTCATTTTTCTGCTCTCTCCTTCTCTCTGGAATGCATCCTTATCTGGAAGACTTACATGTTGTTGGTAATTACAGCCTCTTACATAAGCATGTAGGGGTCCTGCCATGGTACACACACACACACACACATACACACACACACACATGCACACACACTGGCCCCAGTACGGACTGGTACTGAAATGATTAAGCTGGGTTAGCACAGGGTGTAAATCTGGAGAAGGAAAAATTGAGGGGGAAAAAAAAGAGGTGAAAAGCTCAAACACAAGTGAAAGTGTGTTCAGTCTTAAAGCTTTTTCACACATCATGATGAATCATTTTCACACTGAATTCTAAAAGTGTGAATGCAGATCATAGCAGTCTGACGTGCTATGATACACGATGATCTTATTTTATCAGTGTGATGAACTGAGATACAGGAGATGACTAAATGTTACTGTTTGTTCAGTCGATCACTAGTGATAAATGCTCCACCATGTCTGTAAACAGTCAGATTTAGAGAGCACAGTGGAGCATCGTATGGACTCACAGAAAAAGGCAGAGTGTGTACCTCTCCCAGCTGCATCTCTGTTATCACACAGACAAGCTCTGAGAGAACAAAAAGACAAAACATGAGCCAAAGGTCACGGGCAATGGCATGTTTCACAACCCTGCATGACATCAGTAGTCACTGTTTGAGTCAGCTTTGTTGGGATAATGTTAATGAAATTAAAGTTGGTAGAAGAGACTGCTTGAGTTAAAGTTGGTTTAGGTGGTTTGTTTTAGGGGTCATAATGTAATTCACATGCTCCGAGAGGAAACTAGATTTCTGCTCCTCCTCTTGGCTCTGTTTTCAGCCTTTGGGAAATTTAGCCTGTAGTGGCCAATCACAGGTTGGTAAAAAATAATTGATTGTTGAGTCTCATTTCAAAAATGTACATTTCTGACTGATTCCAGTCACCGGGGGAGGGAAGTGGTGTTTTGGGATTAATAAATGATGTGGGATCAGGTCAGCACATAGACTCTTACAATGTCAACAATACTAGTTAAAGCCTTCATTCACCAATAGCAACTAAACAGCGCAAAAGTGTGAATGTGTCTGATTATTCACAGAAAGCATGAGACAAGACTTGATGATGATGACCTGGTGTTCCTTTTGCTTAACAAAACGAAGATAAAATGACAGACCTGGGTACAGCCAATACAAAGAAAGGAGAATTTGGTGAGCTGAAACTGGACCACAGCAGCTTCCTGATGTGTTTCAGCAGCTAGC
>JAJHUR010122881.1:330-5330 GCA_027495735.1 Lutjanus campechanus | reverse complement strand
CCACAAAACACTGCTGGAGTTTCACAGGAAAAGTGTTGCAGAATCTCCCGAACAATAGAAGTGAATGGTGACCAGTTTTCAAATGGAAAAAACAACCGAATAAAGTCATAAAACGTCTCCATACTGCTTATCTGGTGTAATCCAAGTCTCCTAAAGCCTAAACATGCCAAATTGACTTAAAAATGTTATTTACACCATGTTTTTACCTTGAATCTTCACTGTAGATCCTTAGCTTGGAGCCATGTTCATGAGCACATGCACACTGTCTGAACTGTGTGTGTGTGGTGTGACGATGTGCATACGGCTTGTCAGGACTTTAGGAGACTTGGATTACACCAGACAAGCAGTATGGAGGCATTTTATGTTTTTTTTTTACATTTTACACCATTCCCTTCCATTGTTTGGGAGATTCTGCAACACTGTTTTCCTGTGAAACTTCAGCAGTGTTTTGTGGACTAATAAATAAACCTGACTCTTGACCCCCATAATGACAGAATTTTCATTTTTGTGTGAACTATCCCTTGACTGTAAGTACACATTTGTGGCATGTGTACTTTACTTGAGTATTTCTGTTCTTGTTAATTTATTCTACTCTACTACATCTTTGACACAAATGTACTTTATGCTCCACTACATTTCTCTGACCGCTTCAGTTCCTAGTTACTCGAGCCAGACAGATATATCAGTCTGCTGATATTAACAGTCCAATATTGGCCTATTATATTGGTCTCTATCTGTATCGTGTATATGTTTAGTTTTTACCTTAAAAAAGGACTTAGTTTTGAAGACAGCATTTTATATATAATTTAATACTTTTTCCTGATTCAGGTTGTTCAATTTGTTTTTCTATTTATTTATAGTTATTTACTGTTTACTGTCACAGTGCCCTGATGTCATTTTGGATTTTATAGATAAAGAAGATCTGCCGATATATTGATCAGATTTTTCTCACTCCCTAACATCGGTATCGGCATTGGTCCCAAAAAATCCAGTATTAGTCGGCAAAGGCAAAAGATAATATGCTTTCAGTATATAGAATCTTTTAGGGATAGTAGTATTGCTTTTTAGGAAAAGATCTAATTGCGATTTTTCTGGCAGATATTGCGATTTCAATTCGATTCACGATTTTCAGTGCAATATTCATAATGTACAGTAACATTTACAAACATGACAGAAACTATGATGCTCACAAGTAGTCGGATGCGTGCCGAACCGTGAAGGGCGTATAAACACGGATCAACTGCGATCCGTTGCACGAAGACATTTCAAAACACGTTAACGTTACAAAGCAGGAGCAGGTTAATACTGATTGGTTAGCGTGACCTGTCCACGAGGAGCATGCCGCTTGTTATTGGTGAGCTTGGCAGGATGGTGTAAAATTTTTGACACAACAGATCCTGGGTCAGTCAGGAGCGCTGCAAAAAAACGCAGCTTTGGCGATCACATGATCGCGTTGTCTGAAATTGCAATTTAGATCAGAAAACGATAGATCGTTCAGCCCTAGTAATTGCAGTAATAGGGAATTTCTATTATTATTTATCATTCCAATAATTAAATTATAGCTGATGAATATCAGCTATAATCATATTTAATTTGACAGATTATGTCAAAGGATTTAATTTGAATACTTTGGCAAAATGCTCTGTAAGAGCCAAAGTGTGTTTGTGAGGTTTTCTGATGAACTTTACAAAATAGAAAGTAAATGAACATTGAGTCAGAACTGTTCTGTGTTTGTGTTGTAATAGTGATGTCAGTTAGATTTGGTTTGGTCAGCTGGGCTTTCTTGCCCTTATGTGTGCATAAACTACAGGTTATATGAACTTCTTTTTTAAAACACAAAGATGTGAAATTATCTGTTATCAGTATCGGCCATGAGAAGCAAGTAATTATCAGTTATTGTATCTTCATTGCTTGTCTGCTGTGTCTTGGAATTCTCAATCAGATGCAGCATTGTGTCACTCAGTGGCACAATTTTCCCCTTGTAAAAACTTACATGCCTGCAATATGTGGAGTACTTAGAGCACCTACAACATTAAGATACTTATTACAGACAAATGCATTAATAATGAAGCACTTGTGGAAGGAAGCTTTCTTCACAGTAAACAGACCTACTTCAACTTTTCAACAAGCAGTCCATGACTTTTCCACGACTGTTAATGAGTGACAATAGATTGCAGTGTTAGACTTTTCCAGTGCTGCATTAAAATGCAATAGCGTTTTAGAGAAAATATCAAACAAGAACAACAATTTAATTACTGCTGTCAACAGGCAACCTGCATGACTACCTGCCAACCACAGCCAAAAATTTAGATGTTGACCATCTGATGGCAAAGTTTTAAGATCTGAAGGGAGTTACATCCTCAGTACCCATTTTACTGAATTATACAGACACCAGGACACATGGTGACTGTTTAATAGTATAAAATCTTTTGTTGTTGTTTTTTTTGCACAATGCAGCAAGTCATTGTGTCATAATTACAATGTCCCTGCTGTGGGTTGCTGCATATGTTAATGCTACATTGTTAATGGAAATTGATCAGCAGATCGTCACAGTGGTGATTCAGAATAAGTCTGATTAGTAGATCACTTTATTTTCTTTTCCATCAGGCTGTGTTTTCATCATAATCTGAATTATACAGGTCGCAACTGTTCCATTGTAGTGTTAATAATGGCTCCATTCATTTCTGCATAGGAGTGTACACCAACACAGTGAGTTTAGGCAATAGCCCTGTTAAGCCATTTACATAATTACATAACCTGCCTTACCCTATAATAATCCATTTAACTAGACTGAAGTATTTTCACTGTTTTAATCACCAGTATTCATCTCCCCACCCAAAATAACAGGTTCCCTGTCCTGGTACAATCATACCCTGCTAACACAACATGCAATGCTGTTGAAAATTCAGGACAAGAGATTAGAAAGTAAAAATTAGATTAGTCAAAATTAGGTGAAATCCAACTCAACCACAGTTTAAAAGTTCAGACAAGTACTGGCCCACACTAGAGGATAGATGGACAAATGTTTTGGTTTGATTACACTTGCTTGACCCATAATTGAGAGTGATCTGAACACATGATCTTGTAGTGTGGCTGTAGTATGGCTTTACACACATAATCTTAATGTAACTGACTGGACTCCAGATTTAGAATCTTGACATCCTGTTGTGTGAAAGAAACAGTGATGAAATATTGAGCAGAAACCCGCAACAGCTTATGAGAGCGAGCTGGAAGTGTCATCAGCTGGATGTTCTGTTCATTATACACTGCAGCTCACGCTGCAGAATGTATAAGTCATGCTGATTGCATCAGGGCTTGACAATTGATGGATTTTTTTTTAAATTGCAATGTGCCTACTGCAGTTTGAAATCACAGGGAAATGTATGTGAATATACTATTGGGGTGCCCCTATTACTCAGTTGGTAGGGTGTGTGCCCCATATACTGAGGCTATCAGTCCTCTGCAGCGGCTGCAGGTTGGACTCCCACCCATAGCTAGGGCTGGGTATCGTTCAAAAATTTTCGATACGGGCGGACGTTTAGCTCAGTGGGTGGAGCGTCCGACCCATGTATTGAGGCTGTGGTCCTCTGCAGCGGCCGCTGGTTCGACTCCCGCCCTCGGCCCTTTGCTGCGTGTCATCCCCTCTCTCTCTGCCCCCTTCCCTGTCTACTCTTCAGCTATCACTATGAATAAAGGCACAAATGGCCAAAAAAATAACTTAAAAAAAAAAAAAAAAAAAAAAAAAAATGGTTGCAAACAAGTGACAAGTCAGTGTCTACTGCTCACTGATGCATACTAAGGACCTTTAAATCTTACTGAGCCTTCACATAGCAGTTCTTCAGAAAAATCAACATGTCTGCTTTCTCAGGCAACAGACAAGCCCCCACCCTAATCCACGGTGGGATTAAGGTTAAATTATTTTAAAAATGCACTTGGCTTTGATCTGTCTGTCTGTAATTATCACCATAGTTGTGTAATGTAATAATAATGATAATAGTAATGGTAATGGCAATAATATTAAAAACTTCAAACTTATACAGTAGTGTCTATGTATATACTATACATATATTAGATCATTACACACTGCACAGCAGAATACACAACTACTGTCTGGCTCAATGTCCCGCCTACAGCACTATCTGATTGGTTAGAAGTTACGGGTAATCAATCAGCACAGACACACTGTGTCACAGACAGGGTGAGACACAGAGCTGCACCGGTGATCAGAGAGGAGCTGTGTAGAAGTTAATACAGCTGATATCACCAGATTTTCAATAATTATCACAGTTTTATGATCTGTTTCTTTGACGACAGCAGAGTTACATCAGTGAAAAAAGTCATGGTCTGGATTTCACTCAAGACAATGTGACGGATTTTAAATCAGTCGCTCTTCGCAGAGATGCGCAGCAGCAGCATCTGTCCTGTCTTTTGAGATTTTGGGTATTATAACTTATACAAAAGTAACAGTGACAGTAAAACTATGATGCTCAGATGTAGACCGCGGGTCACATGCGTGCCGAACCGTCTTCAGCTGTCCTATCAGAATAAAGGCAAAAAGTCCCAGAAAACAATCTTTAAAAAAATTATGTGAATATACTGTAAGTAAAAGTAACAACAATTTGATATTTTTGAAAAATTGTTCAGTCCTACATTCCACCTTCTAAGTCATGACTTCATCCATTTTTTTCCCCCGGTGCAAAACATAGCTCACAAAAGTGCCACCGCCTGATGACAGTCAGCCTCTATGTTTTTTCTGAAGTCACATTTGATCACGTGAGTTTCCGTGAGATCTGAAGTCTCTGGAATCTACTCTGAACTCATTTTGTATGAAGTATGTGGTTGTGCATTTTCACTGAATTGTCTCGTGGTTGCATTGTGATGATTAAAATATCTTAAATCTGGCGTTAAATCTGTTGTTATGTCTGTGGTCTCCTGCGTTTTTATAATTCATTAACATTTTTAAATCCTTTAGTGTGCACCAGTCTTAAGGTTCTGACTAT
>JAJHUR010122875.1:5559-26951 GCA_027495735.1 Lutjanus campechanus | reverse complement strand
TTATTGTTTGACTTATTTTTATTCATTTATTGTTTTTATTTATTGTTTTAAATATCCCTTTTTTGGAGTTACAGAACTAGATAAGGCATATGTGCTCTACCTTTTACAGTGCTATCTCTGCGTGACAGATGAGACCCAATCTCAAGATGATCTTTTGTTTTCCTTTGTGATGTTAATTGCCTGTTAATGTGCATTAAAGGCAATAAAGCAAAAACAAAACAACAACAAAAAAAAAGAAAAAAAAAAGACTGATTTCAGCTTAAATGGATGGAATAATAATACACAGAAAAGAGGATTCTTTGGAGTGTCCATCAGTGTGTATCACATACAACAGACATAAAGATGTAGCAAGATGACACAGACAGAGAGGGAGACTCTGGTGGAGAAAAGGTGAAGTTCAATTAGCTTTGCACAGAAACATCAGTAGAAATGTCCTTCAGATAGCCAATTTTTACTCGAGTACATTTCAGAGCCTGTACTTTTTCACTTTTACTGTATTAAAGAAGTTAAATCAATATTTGTAGTTCTACTTGAGTACAGCATGTGTGTACTTTTGCCTCCTCTGGCCATTAATCTGGGAACCAAACATATGTGCAGAGCTAATTTTTCCAGTTTCTTTATGCTGATTGACAGAAACTCTGATCAAACTGTCAAACTAGGCAGTGCTAATCAATTATCAGTTAAGATTCTGTTCCTGCGGTGCCTATTACTCGACTCAAATGTTTTCAGAAACATATTTTAGTGTCCTGTTAAGCTGTAATATGGATTGTGACCAGGTGGCCACTATCTTGTGTCCTGCCTGAAAGCAGAAAGCACCTTTACGTCACACATGTCGTTGCTCTGATTGGTTGTATGTCTATCCAGTTCATCCAGAGGCATTTTGGTTTGGACATGTCTTAAATGAACCGAGAGGTTCCAGACTAATTCACATTCGCAATTTACAATTAGTCTGGTGATGCCAGGTTGGTTAGCTGTCTTAGAGGTGACTGCTGGGTTCAGGTTAAAGGAACACTTCACCCCAAAATAAAAATTATTTTTCTCCTGGCCTGTAGTGCTGTTTATCCATCTAGATAGTTGTAGCGTGAGTTGCAGAGTTTTGGAGATATCAGCTGTGGTACTCAAAGCTCCAAACACATTTGAAAATACATTTGAAAAAAATCAAAACCTGTGTTTCTCTCCAAAAATCATGACCCAGTTGCTCAAGTTTTGAGCAGTTTCAGGTAGGGACTACTTTCTCTCCGCAGGAAACTGGTCACAACAAGGTATGTGGATTGTCGTTAGTAACCAAGTCATGATTCTTGGAATTTGAATTGTTCAAACGTTGAGTGTCATTTAGTAGCATTATAGTGGAGAGAAAGCAGACATCTCTACAGCTGATTTCTCCAAAACTCTGCAACTCACATCAAAAAATCTAGATGGATAAACAGCACCACAGGCCAGGGGGAAAATGTGTATTTTTGATTTTGGGGCAAACTGTCCCTTTAAGGTAAGGAGAATCAAGTGAGTGGGAAAATACAATATGTGACAACAATTGTGTTATTTTGTAAAATGAAACAACACCCTAACTGTGATGAATTGGTCTGCCATGAGAAAGTTTGACAAAGTGTAACATACCCACACACACACACACACACACTGACCCTCTTGTTTTCCCTCTGTGTTTCAGTTGGTAACACAGTGTAACGCCAGATTCATGGAATGCTTCAACGCTCAGAAGGAGTGCAACAAAGAGAAAAACCGAAATTCCTCTGTGGTGCCATGTAAGTGTTACATTCATGTAAAACATATTACATTTGAAATGAAATGAAGAACCAACCAAACCAAGCAGAACAGTCCCAGTTCAAACAGTTGCAGTTAGAAACCACTAACATTATTAAATGACCAGATCACCTGTGAGTTTGCAGCATTACAGAGAGATGATACACAGAGAGTTTAAAGAATATTTCTGTGCTGTTCCACACTGACAGATGATTTTTTTAAACTCATTATTAAAAAGCTTGACACAGAACATCTGACGGCTGACACTGCCTTGGTCAAAGGTCGTACCACAATCTGTATGTTCATATTTTTGGATGAAAACACATGGCTGCCATCAGCCAACCGCCAATTAATTCTCTATAATTCTTGTATGTTTGAGCAGCCCTTTTGAACCAACTGAAGTGAACCAGCATCAGCTTTCAAAACTCCATATGTTCCAGTCACAGTTCACTTCAACAGTTATGGGTTGAACAAAAATTATTCTTTTTCCAAAAATGTGTCCTCACACATGTCAAGGTCTGTCAAGAAAACATATGTTTGCTGACCCTGACAGATCAGGTCAGCCCCAAATGTAACATACAGTACCTCGTCCTTCACACAGCCGTGACTCAAACTTGTTGAAAGAATTTAATTTTGTCCTAATTAAATGACTTTAAATTTGTATAATTTGCTATCATGTGAAACTTACAAATTGTGACACTGGTACACAAAAATAAAACATTGTAGCACTTTATATTAATGTCTGTTATAAATATTAGTTAATAGATAATAAGGCCTTACAAAGGCCTTATAAGATGCTTATTGAAGTTATTATGTTTTTAAAATAACTACATGAATGTAAATAATAGCATCATTAACATGTTAATAGTTAATTAAGACCTTTATAAGCACTTATAAATGTATATAGTATGTAATGTAGTATGTATTAATCATTTAAAAAAAAGCAGCAAAAAAGCTCACGTAAGGTTTAGCAATGACAAGTTAGTTCAACTTGTTTGTGGTGCTATTAGGAAAGAATTATAAGAAACTCATAAGGCTTTTATTGACATTGTTAAGCAGTTTATAAACTGTTAACAGGTGCCCTATAATACAACCATTGTATAAGGAATTATTAGATGCTGAATGACATCATTATGTGTTAAAAAAGACTATATATATATATATATATGTGTCAATAATAACATCATAAACATGTTAATAGTTAATCATAATACCTGCATAAGCACTTATAAGAAACATATTGACTTTGTGAACAAGAAATGCATATTTTAAGTTTCTATTAATGTTAATAAAGCAACAAAAAAGCTTAGTAAAGGTTTAAAAATGGTATAATAGGCAAGTCAGTTAAACTCAGTAAATGTGTTCAAATTATAAGAAATTCATAAGGCTTTTAGTAGTAAGTAGTAGTAAGTTAGTAGTAAGTGTTGTATAAGTGCTTATGCATGTAGTATAATTGAACAATAAACATGGATTGTAATACAAAGCATTATCTTTTCATATGAGCCTTCAAAAGGACTCAATGATAAAGGATGCCGCTTGCCCAGCGCAAGTAAAATGTCATGTCAGGCTAGACAATCTGCCAACTCACTTGCCCAACCACGCAAGTGATAAAAAGAATAAAACTGTTCATTGTTAGAGTAATTTTTCTTGCAAAAATGGCAGAAAATGCAGTTTCCAGCCTCTCAACTATGAAGATTCCCCACTTTTGTTTGTTTATAACAATATAAGACTGAATGTTTTTGTGTTTTAGACAAAATAAGACATTTAAAGACATCAGCTTGGACTTGGACAAACTGTCATGGATAGTTTTTTAGAGGCTGCAGCCCTAGATTACCAAATTACTTTAGTCTTTGTTATATGATAACCTCTAAAAAAATTGTGCAGGAGCAATTGACTTTGGGCAAGTATATTTCTGAACAACTTGTTTGACAGGCAGTTGGAAAAAAAAAAACATTAACGTTAAACCCTGCTGCAAAAACTCATTAGCCAAACGTTAATGTGAACTACTCCATTGTTTACAGTCCTGATTCAGTCCCTCTGTGTGTTCTGCAGCTGTTACACAATGTGTTGACAGTCACTGGCTGTTCCACGGTTCTCTGAATCAGCAGCCAAGAATTTCCAAGAACTGTCGACCAATAACAGCAAAAAGCATGAATGAAAGCCCGGAGTGGCCTCTCACTGTGATTGGTTTGTTCTAATAAACTGCTAAATGGCTGTGTTTTCTCTCTATCCACCACCCCCCACCCAACCCTTCTCTCTCTCTCTCTCTCTTCCCGTCTGAGCAGCAGAGCGAGCGAGGGTGGGCCTGGCACCTCTGCCCGGCATCAAAGGCACCGACTACATTAATGCTTCTTACATCATGGTCAGCACCACCGCTTCTTCTGTTAATCATTGATCTTTCCTCAGAGCAGGTCACAACAAGTCAACACACACACAGTCACTGTCACTGGCTGTGTATTTTAATACACACTCCATCATTTTGTTGTGGTTTTGCCCATATCCCAAAATGTCTTCAGGTTGACATTTTTACAACTCACTCAAATGCAGCTCAGAGTTGTGTTTAAGAACATCATGCAGAATGGGAAGAATTTGATTTGAGGACTGTACCTTTAACAGGATGCTCCAGCAATTTACTGTTACACTTCCATAAAGTTACATAAGGCAAAATACACATTAAAAAAAGAAAAGACAAACTCAAAGCAGCAGCAGAGGGTGAGATATGATGGCTTTCATTTGCAAATACAGGTCAATGCCCACACTAAAATGGATCAGCTCTCAAGTGCCTTTACATATTTCAAATTCCACACTAGTTAAACTGTAACTTTATTCACTCAGTGCTGTACATCCATGTTGTTTATGTTGTTCCTCTACTGTTGCTGCTACTATCATTGGCAACAAAATATTAGCCCACAAATCATCACATGGCCATTCAGAGAGGATGACCAACAGTGGAACTGGCTTATATAAAACACTTCTGACCATTCCATTATTAGAGATCTGGCCATTATTTGACCGTATATCATTTGTGCCTGGCCCATGGCAGCCTGATCAATTTCTCATGTGCCCCCCTCCCATGAGAAATAATTGCCCACCTCTGATCTAGATAGTTTTGGTGTGAGTTACAGAGTTTTGGAGATATCAGCTGTAGAAATGTCTGTCTTCTCTCCAGTATAATGGGACTAAAAGGCACTCAGCTTGTGATGCTCAAAGCACCAAACAAATACATTTGAAAATCCACCAGTAATGTTTCTTTCCAGAAATCATGACCCAGTTGCTCAAAATAATCTACAGACCTTGTTGCAAGAATACATATTTTATACAGAATACATAGAGTTGCTCACCTGGTGCATGAACTGAAAAAGTTTTCTAGCTTCCGGTTTTACTTCCTGGTTATATGGCTGACTGAATGCACAGTAGTGTTTCCCCCTCTTGCTCCCACCTGTGAGTTCCTGCTCGGCCCATAGACTTTACATTCTGATGATGACGTTACAGATTTTTAAATAGTTTTTCTTTTTTTGTTTGTCGTTGTTGTAATTTTTTTTTGGCTAAAGGGAAAGTTTTACAAATACACAAAATTCACAAAAAACTCCATGGATCAAAAATTCATAGTAGAAAGAGTTATATATCTTGTTTGTAGTTGGATGTGTCCTGTCAACAGTTTGACACACGTCTCTTTTGTGAGGGTGGACAGATGGTGGGGGGAAATGCTTTTGGGGCCAGTGAGGAATTTTTCACTGCAATACTACGTTTGGCCACTGGAAAAAATTGGTGGCAAGGCTGAGCGGCAACACCATGTCTAGTTCTAGTACAAGTCTATGTTTGTGAGCAATGTGTTTCATGTAGAAACTACTAGAATCTGCTGGAACTACTTTCTTTCTAATAGAACAGAACGTAGTTCCTACAAGAAACTGCTCACAACAAGGTGTGTGGATTATCTTGAGTGACTTTTGGAAAGAGACACTGGTTTTCATTTTTTTTGGTGCTTTGAGCATCACAAGCTGAGTGCCATTTAGCACCATTATATAGAGACAGACATCTCTACGGCCGATATCTCCAAAATGCTGCAACTCAAACCAAAAAACTCTAGATGGATAAATAGCACTACAGGTAAGGGGAAAATATGTGTTTTTGTATTTTGGGGTGAAGTGTCCCTTTAAGAGGAACCCAAAAGCCTGCAGAAAGTGGGTAGTTGAGTTGACATGTGCTGCTGGCTGGTGTGTGCAGTCAGGTGAGGTCACTGCCTTGTTGTTCTGTACAGTGTGAAATCAGCTCAGCTTACAGCAGTTGAGGATTTTCCTCTCAGCAGCAGATGCAGCTTTCACACAGCTCAAAGCTGTTTACTGCTTTAAAATGAAACCAAACCAGACTGTGCAGATGACTCTCTGCTGACGAGCTGTAGTCATTACTGTTTAAACTGCCTGTTTACACTGTTTTAAGTGCAACCTAAATCCACATGAATGTGGTGTAAACGGTTTGGAGTAACTCCACCACTGACCTGTTGTTGTTTTGTTAATTTTTCAGGGTTACTATCGGAGTAATGAGTTCATCATTACCCAGCATCCTCTGCCCCACACCACAAAAGATTTCTGGAGAATGATCTGGGACCACAATGCACAAATTATTGTTATGCTACCTGCCAACCACGGACTGGTAGGAAACACACGCACACACACACACGCATATACACTGTATACTGTGGAGTGTGTTTGGTGCCATTTACCACTTTGACAATTATGTGCAATTTCTGCCTACTAAGCCTGTGTTTAAGGTATTATGAATCACACACACCCTCATGGGAGACCTGAGATGTTGTGTAATTCTGGTTGTCTATCATAACTGTAACAGGTCTGGGAGTGAATGTGACATGATCAGCCCCAGACAAAACTGGCAGCCACAGAAGTGACAGGATCTGGATATACACAAACATACAGTTTAAGCATGTTAGGCGACAGAGTTGTTTTCAAAGCCAGATTTAGGAAACTGCAGTAACAGGATGTGTACTTTTACAAGAAGCTTTCATTAGTTTTATACCAGCAATAGAGCCCGTGCAATGAGGCTTTGCAAATTGGCAGTTACATGCTAGGTCAATAGTTGCAGGTTAACTAACTGGAACAGTGCCTAATTGGGACTCCTTTAACAAGCCTGTAATTGAAAGCTTGGGTCACAGATAAACTCAACATTTTCCACTGCATTCTGTTCATCTTGAAGAGGTGATAGCCTCAGTCTCAACACGCAGAACAGGACAGAGACTCTGCAGGAGTGATGGAACATCCAACTGTGACAGATTCAGAGACAAGTGTGAGGCAGCAAGAGGTCATTTCACAAAACAGGGACAGCAGGACAACACAAGAATATTTAAAGGAGAAATCTGTAATATATTAATAAATCATAAAATGTCCACAATATGTCAACAGAGATCAAGGAAACACATCAAGTTGAAATACTTCTGTTGACATGAACGCTACAGACACTGTGTCCCCCTTTGAAATTTCCATTCAGGAAAAACTGTTTTGATTGTCCCTTTCACCTTAATCACAGTTCAAATTAATGCAAAATTTTTGCCAAATGAGTAAGTGCCTGTTTATGAGTTGTAAGAAATCATTAATAATCTTGTAGAAGGCATAGGTATTTATAACTGTTAAACTGAGCAAAATGTTAATGGAGTTTGGCAGACAGTGAGACAGGCAGCCACTTAACTCATCCTCCAGTGTTATTTCAGAGTGGTGAGCTTTTGTTTTCAGGATAACAGGCTGAACTTCACCTTGACAGACAACTGACAGTTACAAACAGCTGATCAACGTACAGTGGAGGACTCATCGACGCTTGTTATTGTCAGTTTTTGCAGTTGCACCTATCCTGCGCTCCTGTGGAGCTCCTGCAGCCTGCCTGTCTCTGCCGTGTCTGGAGCAAACAACTCGTTTCAACCATAGATCATATATTAAACAGGATTACAACCTATTTAATATACAGTCTATGGCTGTAATTCGCTATTTGGACTGCTGTGCTCATTTTTGCATAAGCAATTGCTACATGTTGCTCATTTAAGTCTGTTATTCTGCTATTATTCTTGCCATGACTCGATTGTTGCAACCTAAGTGGAAATATCAGTCCAAATGCTGTGTTTTTTTTCCCTCTGAGTATTTATTTATGATAATAGAGAATATACTACACAAATCCTGTGATACGTGGCTAAATGAGGTGATTGAATAAACCCTGTAGTGAAACGATGTCTGTGCTCCCCTGCAGGCGGAGGATGAGTTTGTGTACTGGCCCAGTCGGGAGGAGGCCATGAACTGCGAGGCGTTCACTGTCACCCTCATCAGTAAAGACCGACTCTGTCTGTCCAATGAGGAGCAGATCAGCATCCATGACTTCATCCTGGAAGCTACACAGGTTACTCAGTGTGTGTGTGTCTGTCAGAGAGAGAGTGAGAGGGTAGTGGATTGAGAGCAAAGTCAATTTAAACAATAATCAATGTGCAGCTGAAGATTTGAGAGCGAGCATGTATAATTCAGGTTCATAACTGCAGTGAAAGTTTCTGAGAGTGTTTGAGGACAGAGAGCGGAGTGTGATCGATGTTTGGAGCCTCCAGAGGGGCCTGGAAACTGGGTCTGCAGAATCGAACAAGAAACACGGCTTTCCCTGCTCACTACCCTCAACTCTCCTGCCTCTCAGGTTTTTCATCTCTGCTGTGTAAATTTCACTTGAGAGCAAAACAAACTTCTTCTGACCTGAATGTAACACCTCCTAAATAACATCAAACTTTTTCCAAGAGTTTTCCTTCAGACTTTGACTGTGAAACAAACAAGCTGAGCAGACAGAAACCTTGATACATGTCCTCTGTCGGTCCCAGTGCCCAGCATCTGTGACTTTTCAAAAGACACACAAATTACAAGACATAAAAAACAATACTACAATCAAAGCTGCAAGCAGCGTGGCAGGGCCCTTGGACTCCGCAGTAGACGTGGTAATGTTGCAAGATGTACTTCAACAAGGCTTAGAATTCAATTTAATATTGGCCTGTACAGGTTTTCAGGTTGGGACTTTTATCAAACATGTGAAATCTGGAAAAGATGAACACATTTTTTTCTTTATCAAACTGAAAATGTAAATGTTATTGGGAAAAAAGCAAAAGTTTTGAGTGAAACACTACCACTAATAATTTTACAACACTGATAGCAGCCCTTCGAGACACTATGGAAGAGGACTTTAAGGTCAGAATTCTGAAAATGAGTCAGACTTTAAAGCTGACAGCCAAACCAAACATGCTTCATCTAACCATGTCTCTCTTTCTCTTGCTGTCTCTCTGCCTGCCTGTCTCACCCTCTGTCTGTCCACCAGGATGATTATGTATTAGAGGTTCGTCACTTTCAGTGCCCCAAGTGGCCGAACCCCGACGCTCCACTCAGCAGCACCTTCGAGCTCATCAACGTCATTAAAGAGGAGGCGGCCTCCCGCGATGGACCAACCATCGTCCACGATGAGTGAGTCTGACATTTTATTTACTCTACTTATATTATCTCATCTTTAGATGGATACTGTAAATTGTGTGAGATTAGAAAATAGAATTTTACAGTAGATAACATTGTGCTTCACTGGGTCCAGCTGCATTAGTTGGAAGTAATAGAATGAGAGGAACTACAGCACCTGCTGTGGCTCTTTGATGCATCGTGTCTTATGATATATTGATAAGCCTTCAGCAGAGTCACGTAATAAGATTTCAAATGAACTGTTCTATCTATCTTTTACATGCATCTTCATACAGTCAAAGTCACCATCATCCAATATTAAACAGGCTTTCAATTTCAATTTACCCAGAAAACACTTAATGTCGACTCAGCCGTAAAGGAGGATCTATTGTCACAATATGGCTGGAATGGAATATAATATAATGCTCATAAGCAGAAGTGTTTATGAGATTAGTGTATAATCACTTGAATTGTTGTTTTTGTTACCTTTGAATGAGCCCTTTATATCTAGACGGAGGCCACCATGTAGCCCAGAATGTACAAACTAAACCAGCTCGTCCTCACCAGAAAAACAGACATACAGGTTGTCTGCACAAGCAGCTTATTACACCTCATATTTACATTTATTGTTAGGTGGCGACTACTACTGGTCATAGTAATGATGACAGAGCAAAGGAGGAAGTCAGATGATGTAGTATAAAAAGAGATGAAAAGCCTGCTTCTGGAAGTTGTGAGGAGGTCCTGTGTGAAACCAAAAGTCAACACTGACCTCTTTGAAGTTTTAAGTTAGTTACACAAGATTACATACTTGACTTTTGTCGTATATACAATATATGACAAATATATGCCTGAACCAAACCAAACTGTGACCGTTTCACAACTTCAACCACGTGTTTAACATCATGTGTCTGAAGTCACATACTCAAGCTGATGCTTTTATTCTCTACAGGTCATTTTAGGCAATCAAGCGGTCGTTCAGGCACAAGGATGTGTTGAACTAAACTCTAGCTCTAGATTTGGCCTTCTGCAGAGTTTTTTGACCACTGTAGCTTCTCTTATATGCTTGGAAAGAGGAGGGTGACACAAGGGGCATTCAGTCTACAACCTCACTAAAAGATGCCACAAATTTCTACACACTGGTCTCCTTAAAATTCTAAACAGACAACTTATCAATCTGGGACATACAAAGAAAATGTGAAAAAAAAAACATGTATTCGTAAAACATGAAGTTAAATGTCTGACACAACCCCCGTATAAAATTTTTTACACACATTTCAATCAATTGTTCAGCCTACATAAACACACACAACTATGATGTGCGTATATTCTCCACCTTCCGGCACCAGTTCTGTTGGCCGTTGGGCTGGCTTTGTGCCAGTTTTGACCTGCCGTTGGGCTGGTTTTGTCACACAGACCTGACAACCCTGGATGTGACAGTTTGTCACAGTTGCTATAGTTCCACTGACTGAGCTTTGATTATCATCACAGCCATGTTATTATATATATTATATATATATCTTGTTTTAGATCATTCTGTGGTTATCTACAATATTGATGACTTAAATCATGTCCCACTGCCAGGTTTAAATATCTTTTTGTCTGTGAACACAGAATGATGTGAACAACAAACTGACTCGCCTGAACAGGCGTGCAGAGACACTGGCAGAATGACTCTCCTGCTGCAGGCATAGTGAGCAAAGACGCCCCAGCAAACTGCCCAATTAAACATAATGAAAGTGTCTTTAGTATTGACACACATTAGTGTTCTTGAATGACACTCTAATCCAGAAGCTCTGCTCATGTTTATTCATTAGAATAATGAAGATTGCTTGTCGCATCCTCGAGAAGAAAAGTGACTAATTGAGCACTTCATCTGGTTGCTATGGCGCAGCCGGCTCACAGCACCTAAGAGATTGTCAGTTTGAGGCTCGTCCTAATTGTCTGCGCGCTCATTATTCAGCCAGGCATGGGTTGTTAGCAGCGGTTTCTGCTGAGCTCCTGACAGGGCTGCTAATGGAAGAGGAGACCCTTTACATTGTGAAGGCGACCCGCCGTTCTCCAGGGAGCCTCGCACCGGGCTGAGCTGTCGTCCTCAGGTGGATTCACTTGCTAATAAATCTTTAATCTCAGAGGTGACATACCTGATCTGTGACGGTCTGCACTCCCTGGCTGAGCTGCTGTCAAGGACATCTCAAAAGCTGAGTTGTAAAGGTCTGCACAGAATCCCAAATCAGGAATTTGAGAGATCAGAAGAGACAGAACAAGTGAAAGACCATTTCTGTGGTGAAAAAACATTTATAGGAAGAACAGTGCAATAAAAGGCAGCTGCACCATCAATCTAACAAGCTGAGGAGTCATAAACAGTAGGGATGCTACAGTCAGGAACGTTTCATAAACTCATGACCGCACCAGTGTTACTGATATATCAGACATTTTACTAGAAAAGATGTGAGTGATGAGGCTCAATATCTGTAACACTTTGATCTTTAACGTTAGTTCTTTAGAAGTTCTCCTTACTTTGAACAAAATTAATACTGAGAGGACTGATTCATTTTTCAGTTTGGCATTTCAGGTTATCAAACTTTCCTCACACTGACCCCAACAGCTGAAGCTCACATCCACGGGGGAACTGTAAAGTAACGTTACACACTGTAAAGCTAGCTTGATTTAGCCAAGTTAGCCACAGTGTTGACACATTAGTAGCAGCTAACGCCTTCATGGACTAAACAACTTTTTGGTTTTGCTGGGGCTTTGTATAATTGCCCTTCCAGCAGATTTATGTACAATCATATACAGTTGTCATGAAAATTCAATTGCTGATGATGATTTAAACCAAAAGATGTAAAAACACAGTAAGAAGACATGAGACATGTTGCTATGAGGATGGATTTCTGTCAGGCTAACATTTCCATCTACTGATGGACCCAAAACATTTGAGACCTTCAAGGCAAACATAAAGTTTGAAGTAAAAACAGCTAAATCAAAAATATGTTCATGAATCAGTGGAGGAGAACATACTATAAGAGCTTTTCTGATATTATTGTGGAGGTACAAGCTAAGCCCAGACCCTGTCTGTCTGTCTGTCTGTCTGTCTGTCAGGTTGGGAGCGGTGTCAGCCGGCATGTTGTGTGCGCTCACCACACTGTCTCAGCAGTTGGAGAGCGAGGGCGCCGTCGATGTCTATCAAGTGGCCAAGATGATCAACCTCATGAGGCCAGGGGTCTTCACAGACATTGTGAGTCTGACAGTTGCAACTGAAATAATATCTAGAGGCATACACAGTGGTGGAATTTCATGAAGATACGATATGATACAATATGACGTACCTTTATTCATCCCCTTCAGAGTAAATTCAGCATTGCTTGTGTATTGTACTTTGATGTGCTTTACTGAAGTATCTCTATGTGATGTTACTTTCTGCTCCACTATATTGATTATCTGTATGGTGAAAAGACGAGTGTGTGCTATTTTTCATAACCTCAGGTCAGGTCGCTCATACTGTACCATGTCTACTTGCTAGCGATCGAAATAAATAATCTATCAAAGTCAGAGGAAATTTACTGAGACAGAAATGCCACAATTACTTGTCCACATGCTGGTTTGCTTGGGTTGTGCTGAGAGTTGTAGAAGAAAACAATGTATATTCTGGATAAATCTAGCTCACTATGGTCAAGTCAAGCCAATTTCATTTATACAGCACCAAATCATAACAGGAGTTATCTCAGAGAACTTTTCATATAGAGCAGTACTCTATAAAATTATAAACAATTCCCACCAAGATCAAGCACTGTGACATCTGTGTCAAGGAAGAACTTCCTTTTAAGAGGCAGAAACCTCGAGAAGAACCAGAATCTAGGGTGGGTCTAGGGTCTGGCACGATAAGGCAGTAATCTCAGAACTCATCGGCTTTGTCTGATGACAGTTTAACCTCTGGGGGTAATGTCTAATGTTTCTGGGATCCTGGTTTAGTCAGAAGATATCCAGATAGTGATCATTTGGGCCAAGACTTCCTCCTCCATGCACCTGTCATTGTTTAAAGTCTGTTTAGCAACTTGAGATGCAAGAATGGAGTTGGACGCTAATCTCTACAGATTTCTGCATATGAATGCAGATTTTCTTTTAAAAATGCTAATAAAAAGCTAAATCTTTGTCAGATAGTAGCTGAGATTGCATTTTAGCCAACGCACTCTGCTTTTTTTGCTCTCCACACAGAGTTTACTAGCATGCAATCAAACCCAGGTAAATGTGATTCTTAAGTACTGCTCATATGTTAAACAGAAACTAGACAACTTCCAAGTGAAAAATCTTGTCCCTTGGTTTTAATAAGACATCATCAAGCCACATGTCTTACCTTGCAATGCATCTGGATTCACGAGATCAAGAGAGAATCCATCATGCCAGGCTTCAGGTTATCCGTTTGTGTCCGACCCAAAAGCACAGCCAATCAGGAGGGACTACTGTCAGCTACAGGCATGGTTTTAGGTGTGACAACAGTGAGGCGCATCCATGGAAGCTACTCATCACAAACAAACAATGGCGACTCCCGAAGAGGTTAGCATAGATACTGTGATAGCATCAGTTATATCAGAACTGGAGAGTATTTCTTCATTGAAAGAAGAGCAAAGAACGACACTGAAGGCTTTTATTGATGGAAAATATGTTTTCACTCTTCTCCCGACTGGCTTCAGCAAAAGTTTGATCTGATTGGTTGAAGTTAGCCCGTGTTTGACGTGATAGACAGATGGTTCATCCAATCACATGCCGAGTGTTTTTTGAAAGTCCCTGCCCTTTTCCAAACACTTTCTAAAGACGACTGGTTAGCACATATCAGCTTTTCATCTACATTCATCAGCTATTAAGCTACAGAAAAACTACAGGATATGGTTCAATGAGAAAAAAGTGTGGTGGTCATCCGATATATTGTTCTCACCTGTTCTCCTGTCTGTCTGTCTCTTCTCTGTCTGTCTGTTCTCTGTCTGTCTCTGATGGGTCCACAGGAGCAGTACCAGTACCTATACAAAGCTCTGCTCAGCCTCGTCAGCACCAAGGAGAATGGCTTGGGTCTTCTGGCCAGGGACATTAATGGGACCATGGCGTCCATGTCCGACCAGTCCGACCAGGCAGAGAGCATGGAGTCGCTGGTCTGAGAGAGGCCCCTCAGGGGCCCGGAGCTGAGCTGAGGCGTCCTATGGGTCCAAACACCCTGCGAGGTCCCTGAGCCCACAAAGGAGGCACTTAACTTTGTAAAACGTCAAGGAACTATTGTGGACAAGACTTTTTGAGGCCTTTTTTGCCAGACTCTTGGTTAAAATAAATAACCTGATTACTTTTTTACACTGATAAAAAGTTTTTGATATTTATTTTTTTCGCCATTTTATGTCTTAATGTTCTCCTACTGAAGGGTTTGCACCTGCGGTTTTAAGTTTCACGACAGCGTCGGTAGGCAACGAGAAACACTTTTCTGTCTTTTCTTGTTTGCACTATATAATGTCAGTGTTACTGCCTATACTAAAGCTGACACACTTGGCTTTTCTCCACTCGAGCTCAGATTTTTTTGACATTCCATGGCTTTGGCCCTTATTAAACCAACTGCTTCTGTGAAGGACATTGCTCTGCCTGCCACCTACCAGTTGATTTAAGACAGACACGGACGGAGGAAGGCACAGACTCTCCGCCTCAGTAACAAAAAGCTGGTCACCGTGACCTCCTCCGCCCTGCTCATCTATACTACTCATATTACCACTCATTTATCACACTCAGACAAGTAGCGCTTGTTTTCTAAAATTTCCTCTTCACCTTTTTTTTCTTGCCTTGTTTTCTTGTCACTCTCCTTCTTATTAGCGAGTCACACCCATGTTAGAATACCTAAGGTGGTGTAACAACTGCTACTGTGAAATTTTATTATTATTTCTTTGTATAATTCATATTATGCTTTTTAATATATGGAAATACTGTATGTATACATATATAAATATATCCTTATCATAATAACTTTGTGATTTTTGTACATGTCCTTTGTGGCCTCTCGCCTCAGGCCGGTTGATTTCCACCACGTCCACTCCAGTTCTCACAGCTGACCCCCAGCCATCTGGAAGCGGACTCCCTCAGTCCTCTACGTTCCTGTATGCTGCTACGTCATCTCAACTCACACACACACACACACACACACACAAACATACAGATGCCACCAGAAGTGAGTGATTTTACATTTGCAGTATTCACAGACACAACTACAACAGGTGATGCAACAACATGACATCCCCCATCTTTCTGAGAATCATGTTAAAGATGTTTTGGGTTTTTTTTGTCATGAATTCATTCTGGCAGACAAGCACGGATTAAGAACAGAGGCCTGTGCTGTATGTGGAGCCCTCACCTGTGCGTCATTACAGGGTTAAATCAGTGTGATCTGCAGCAGACTCAAAAACAAGCTCTATGCAACACGTTGGTTGGGTTTTAGAAATCTGAAACAGGGTTAAAACAGTCTATGGGTTCTTTGTCTTTGGCAGATTTGCCTCGTCTCACTACAGTGGGTTTGGATTATTTAAACATTGTAGACTTTCCATTTGTTAACACTTGTGTTAACTTCAGTAAAAACTGCTAAATATCACTTTTCTTCTGCTTTAGGCTACATCCACACAAATATGTTTTCATTTTAAAATGGTATTTTAATGCAAACACGTCTCTGTCTCTGTTTTCTTTTTTAGCAGTTTGGCACCATTTCAGCCATCATTTTCATCACACTTCACTGTTGATGGATGCCCATCTGGGTACTTTGCTCTTGCATCATGCCCCGCCCCTTTTTGGATTAAAACAAGCACTCAAATTTGACTTGCGGTAAATACAAATTATGCGGTCTTTGACAGGTAAATCACATAAAATAAGAAGACTGTATCACTTTTTTGCTTTTAGGAGCCCAAATCCTCTGGCCAGTCAGGTGAGCAATTATGCTATGTTTTAGCCAATCAACAATCAGCGTTGTTACATAGAACAAGTTACAGAAAGTTACAGAAGGCACCTTTAAGCCAACCCTGACAACTAGGACTGAACAATTAATCAAAATTTTATTGAAAATGCAATGTGGTCTTCTGCAATTTTCAAATCACAGGATGCGCAATATTAGTTAAAGGTGAAATGTTTGTCAGAATACCATTTGAAATGAAATATTGCAGTGCTGCAGAGAACAGAGAACATCTTTGTTCAGCACAGATTCCTGAAAAAAATAACACAACATAATCATTTTAATGTGATTTTCAATGAAAATGAGAATAATGATGTAAAAGTTATACTTCCCTCTAATATCACAAATCAATCAATTGCAATATCAGTCAAAATAATTGCAATGAGATATTTCTTCAAAATCGTTCACTCCTACTGACAACTTACCATACTGAATCTTCAGATCCTGTATTTCACTTTTTTTTTTATTGTTAAGACACTTAGTTTAGCTGTTTTGGTTGTCTTGAACCAAACTCCATTCAAAAAGCAGATGTTTTACAGTCACAACATATTTTTTCACAGTAAAAACTTCCACCATCACTAAGACTCTTTTCTGGGTAACTTCGATCTACAGACACAATCGGCAGACAGTGTTTGCTACTGGCACACATACTGACTGGCTGCTGTTACAGTGTTTTTTTTCACCAAAAAGTGGGGCGTGGTCATGGGATGTGACGTATGGCTGCTGTCATCCATATCGCCTGAAAACACACACTAGGCATGCGGGTCCCAGTGTAAACAGGACGTCTACTTTGCGGTTGGTTGCTTAGTTACAGAAAATACTTGAAGAGCAAAAATTAAGGCCAGAGATTTCTTTGCTTGGACAGACAAGGAGGTGAAACTGTTACTGAAAGTAACACAGACAACAGAGTCAGAAAGGTCTGTGCTTCATTATCGATGTTATATTAACAGCTGGTTAAGGCTGATGGCATTCCAGCAAAGGGTCATGGGTTAGAGGCATGACGAATCAGGGAAGGACACACTGTGTCTGATAAGACCCGATCAGGAAGTGAACGTGTCTCTCCAGACTCTGTTTTCAAACTAAGATGCTGTCAGCTGTGTTTCCAAGAATCTCCATTGTAGGGGTTCAAAAATATCGGACAGTGGACAGTGGACACTAGGCGTAACGTCACAAAAGTTATGAGTTTTAGAGCAAAAATGTGTAGGTGTGAATTTAGCTTTTAAATCTTTAGGTGCTTTTCGTGATAGATAGTTCATCTTTAATGATGTGGTATAAAAAATGGAGAATCAGACTAGAAATATTTTTGCTTATGACATCCCTAATTTGTGAGTTGAAAGTTTGTAGTTCTGATGAATCGCAACAAGTTGCTGTATTTCTCATCCATGTGCGACCTCTGCAGGGTTGGGTTTGGAGAGCTGGATTGTGTTAACGAAACATAAAATGCCTCATCAGGGTTTAACATTAATGTTTTTTACTGCTTGCCTGATTAGGCAAGTGAGTTGTTAGTTAGCTAGAGTTACTGGCCTGACATGGTGTTTTACTTACCCCAGGCAATGGGACAATCCTTGTTGTTGAGCCCTGAGCCCATTGTTAGCAGCAGCTTACATGCATCTTTACTTTCAGCATATTTAGCTTTGTTTTCTTACTCAAATTATGACAGAAACCTCATAAATGTATCTGTTAAAAAATGAAATCAATCAATTTCCGGCTGGACCCAATTATACTCCTGTGTCAGACTTGAAAGATATGTTGAGATATGTTATTGTCAACAGATTCTGTGAAAAGACCACAACGAAGAACAGTGGCTTTTTGGGGAGCCCTATTTTCCAATGCACATCGCTACAAAACATGTTACATGCATGTGCATATATGGAAGTGTGTGGCAGGTCAGTTTCAGGGTGACTGCAAAGAACATTCTACTGATACTACTACAGACAGTTAATTCTGTCAAGAACATTTCATAGAGGCCAAATAACAACATACTGTTTCAAAATTTCAAAAGATAAATGTTTGGAAATTGTAACATAAAGACTGAATAAATACACAACATTGGCATATTGTTACTATTATTATTTATTTCAGGAACATCATGTTTAAGAGCTCTCCCTAAATTTCTCAGGGGAACTTGTGTTCCTTTCAGGTGAGCTGAGCTGAGCTCCCCTCAGACTTACCTCAAACTTATGTGTGTAGGCTTTGTGCAGACATCTGCACACCTCCAATCCACTGTGGCCACACAGACTTGTCCGTGAGACCACTTCACAACAACACCGTCTGCGCTGCAGAACCTATCCTCCAAGCAGACTCCAGAAATTTGTATAAATATAAATTTTAATCTGCAGATGAATTCACACTGAGGCCTGTCAGGGTTTGGCTTCACGGACAGTACTTACTAGTAGCATCTTTTTATTGTTCATTTTGGTCTTTTCATGAGATTTGTTGGTAATAAAACATTTATAGAATATTTACAGCTTTATGCTTTGAATTAAGACTAATTGGCAGCTGTCGCTAAGTTCCAGCACACATCACTCATTGATCACATGGCCTGATAATCTGTTGCTGGTATCATTTAAATGAGCATAAACACGCACAAACATGACTGAAGATGTCTTACCTTACACATAACTAACGCAAAAACTGCATTTGGAGAAAGCAGACCAGGTGGAGGGCCGTTCGAGATCCGTGCTCGTTGACAGAGTTGTGATAACTTGCTCTGACCTCCCAAGGCCTTGTGTACATAGTTTCCGTTCCTCACTCCCTTTTCTCCAGAGATGTATTTTTCAGTGGTTTTGTGGCCTACAAACAAAGAGTAGAGTCTGAAATGTTTCCTGCTTTAGCTGCAGTAACCCCTCACACACACACACACACACACACACACACACACACACACGTACACACATCTCCACACCTACACATTTCTTTGACATACGGATGTTCTAATTTAGCCACTGATTTTGATGATACTCTGTACCTCTGTGATCGATGGCGTGAAATGAACACTTGTAGTTTTACATTCTGAATGAAAATGTGAAAGTGTTTTTTTCACACAGCACAAAACAGATGATTTGTCGAATGCGAGGGGGACAAATGTATTTTGATTTTTTAAAAACTTTTACCAAAGACTTGAATCCTTCCCGTGCAGAGAAAGATGGTGGGCGAGCTTTTCACTCCTGACTGGATGCCCCCCACCCCCACACCCCCTCACACTGTATCTGTATCTGTATCAGTGTCTTTACAAAGGTTTGCTTCAAAGTCTCACTTCAGTACCTGTTTGCTTTAACTTCAGCATCAAAGTCCTTACTTGCAGTTATTGTTAGACGCCATCATTTGGGATAAAG
This sequence comes from Lutjanus campechanus, assembly GCA_027495735.1. NCBI lineage: Eukaryota > Metazoa > Chordata > Actinopteri > Lutjaniformes > Lutjanidae > Lutjanus > Lutjanus campechanus. The sequence continues at coordinate 7,428 of JAJHUR010122875.1, read as the reverse complement.
AGATGCATCAAAAGACAAAGTGAGCAGACAGGAGAGCATTAAAGATGCAGCACATTTCTATTTCTGTTTCTCTTGCAGTGTTATCTGCATGTGAAATGGGGCCCATATAAGCTAAACTCTTCAACTTTTAGAGAGACATCTTCAAGATGTTTTCTGTTTCTGGGGCATTTCTCTGTTTTTTTTTTTTGTTTTTTTTGTCTAATTGCCGGGTCACACCAGAGAGTCCTTGAAACAATTTGTGAGCTACTGTTGCCACTGAGCTACCTTTTAACATGCTGGCTAGTGAATAACGTGCTAGTGCTAGTCAGTCAAAGTAGCTTGTATTACTGGTTTGCTTACTACCAGTCACTACGACTGGGTGGCACCAACAAAGATTCATTTAATCTCAGGTTAATTCATTCGGAGTTTAACTGTAACTTTTCGGCTGCTCTGTATGTCTTAATAAAACATTGCATTGCTTGCTAGCTAACTAAAATATTTAGAAAACATTTTGCTAGCTACCTAAAAAGGTAGCAAAATGTTACATTGCTTGCAAGCTATCGAAAAAAAAAAATCCAAAAAGTTATAATTTGCTATCTACCTAAAAAGTTAACAAAACATTAGATTGTTTGCTAGCTAACTAAAAAGTTAACTAGCCTACTCATGATGGCTTGGCTCCTCCTTTGAGGAAAAACTCTTTTGCAGAATTAATGGTGCAATTTGGCCAAATAATAGAAGATTTAAAAATGGACAACAGCACAGTGAAGGAAAAGGCCTTCAACTGGCAGATGGATCATAAAATTCAATTGCAAATTCAGTCCACCTCAAAACAGCAGCCATTTATAAAGTTCACTTTCCTCACGTGTAACTGTAAAGTTTACAGGATCACATTTGAAATTGTAGTTTGAAGTTCTGGTGCACCAGAAATAAATCTAATATTGGTTTTGAGTAAAAATCTTAACTGAGGTTTAAATTTAATCTTAGTTTTATGTTTTAAACGTTGGTGCACCATAATTTAAAGTTAAGTCATGATTTAATCTGGTTTATAAATCAATCCTTGTTGGTACCTAACAGACTAACAGGACAAGGAAATACCATCGTCTTGTATATCACGTGCAGACCATGCTGCATCTCTTTTGTGGAACAGTTTATTCTCGACAGAGCGGAGTAATAAACAACTAATGTGATGGCTGCCAACATTTGGAACTCTCTGGATCTCCAACCCCTCAAAGCTTAGCACTGTCAAGACAGGATGTTGTTAACAGCCTGGATCCGAATGTCGAATGTACTGATGAGATGAAATGAACTGATTTCTGAAATGTTGCTGTAATAAATGCTGGTGTGACCGGGCCCTTAACGTGGTCACTCTGCCATTTTTCTTATCCCAGTTTTTGAGCGATCCTGATCACTGAGATCATTCGGAATGAAAAGTGTTTGGTGTTGCCTTTGAAGCGCACACACAGCTGTACTGTCAATAAGAAATGTACATATATTTTGTTGCCTCTGTAACTCAGCCCTTCTCTGGAAACTGTGTATGTATTGACTGTGTCAGAGGAACTGTTTCATCAGATTTAATTCAAAATTTCAACTATTTCTCTTTTTGTCTTGAGATGTTTTTGTAAATCAAATTTATTTCTTTACATGTACCACAAATCTCTCACAAGGTTTTCAATCTGACACACATGTCTGGTCTATAATCACAAATACTTTCATTTGAACTCACTCATGGCGTTGCTATTTGTGGTGGATCGTGTGGAAGCCAGGTGTCTGTGCGTCCGGCTTGTGGTCATCATCATATTCCAGTTTCCAGCTTCATGCCCTCCATTAACGTTCAGGCAGTGATTGTGATATTATGATATTAATCCCCTCTTCTTTTGATTTTTTTTTTTT
>JAJHUR010122874.1:792-12105 GCA_027495735.1 Lutjanus campechanus | reverse complement strand
AAAGGCAGTTGCTATTTTAACACAACAGCCAAACAAACACACCCCTCCCCTCAGTGCTCCCTCAGAAGCTCCACCCCTCAAATTCACGAATGCACATTGCCAAGGAAACAACAGTGACAAATGAGCAATATGAGTCCAGTGCGTCTGCAGCATGAAGTTAGCGGTAGCCTCAATGAGGGAAAGTAATATTTAATGGCTATGAAAGTACAAGTTTGGAGAGGACCGGGCTGGAGCTGAGCGGGGGGAGCTTTTGGGGGAGAGAGCTGGAGAGCTTTGGGGAAGACAGCCGGGGACAAACCTGATGCTAATTCTTTAACTGACAGGAGGGGAGATCAGAGTTTATGTTGCAAACTTTTGGGGTTAAAACACAGATTTCTCGTCAATCCTGCTTCTCAACCTGTTTGCAGCAGCGACCCACAGTGGAGTGGACCCCTATCCAAGCGAGAGGTGAGAGCAGAGTTTCTTTTTTAAATTTTTGGGATTAAAAAGTGGAGCTAGAAGACCGTGAGGAGATATTTGCTGAATTTGACAAAAAAAAGTGTATTGGATTAGAATAGCACACCCCAGCTTTCTGTTTTATGCCCATTTTCAAATGGCTTAGCCCATTTTTTATTCAGCTAAAGTAGATGAGAACTCCTTTCACACCTAGCTAAAATATTACAAGAAACATTTTGATGGTTTTTGTTTTTTGTTTTGGTGATTCTAAAAGGCTGCTAAAGGAAGTGACACGTGGCCCACGTGGGAATCTCTGCAAGTCTGACAAAAGACATCAGTAAACCATAATGTTCCTGTTATCATTCCAAGCTCTGTAATAGCTCCTAAATGTTGATCAGTGTGCAGGGGATCAGCTTCTGACTTTAATGCCAATCCAGGATTAAAGGGGGAAAGTTTTTTTATGGGATGATGATGAGCCTCCCCAAGATTCACACAGTCTGAGCCAAAACAATATTGAGCTGAAGCTTTGTTACAGTTAACAACGTGTCCTCTGGAGAGGGTAGGAAAATGTGGCTGGAAATCATATTATCGGATATCTGACATTCTCGTTTATCCGTCAAACATTGATAAATTATACCCAAAAGTCTGGAGTGATGAGAGCTTCAAAGCATGGGCTTGAGATGTTACAAACAGTTCATGGGCCTTTAACTCGCCATTCTGTCATATATCCCTGGAGATAGACATATAGGATAAGTTAAAGGGTAGATTGTCTAAAAATCATCACATAAAAGCTGGGTCAGATTGTGGGTCTGGACAAGTAATCAATGTCCTAAAAGAGGTAATTCAGTTCTACTGAATGTCATGACTATGTGAATTTGACTGTACATCCTCTCTATGCCTGGTTCTGGGGTGACAGCGCCATTTGGTCCTTGATCCACCACTTTGGTTCAGACTGGGATATCTCAACAACTATGGTACGGATTGCCCTGAAATGAAAGGTGTAATGTAAGATCAAGATTTCATTTCATATAATATTTTGTTTTGTGACCAAACAGCTAAAAAAAACGAATGACTTTCCCAGTGAATATATTGCCAATTGACAATTGGGGGGCTGACGGTGGCTGGTTAACAAATTTTAACATATCCCAAATTCCCATCAGCCTCAGCTGTACTTTGTGTTTATAGTACTAATAAACAAGTGTTAGCATACTAGTGCTAATAAACATTATAATAATACTCTGAGATGGTAAGCATGCCGCCAAAAAGCCTTTTTAACATAAACATATTAAAACTGTCACAGTTTGGTTAGGTTTAGGCACAAAAACTACTTTGTTTGGTTTATGCACCAAAACTACTTAGTTGGGTTAAGGCACAAAAACTGCTTGGTGACCTTTAGGCACAAAAACTACTTGGTTAGGTTTAACGTGTAACGTTATGTACCTTTAAACAGTTAACAATGTTTTTTTGCACTTGGGACACAAACCCTGCTCTCCTGGGTGAAAGCCCTATGTTTGTTTGACTCATCCGCCCCTCACCACCTCCTCCATTCACAAACTTTTTTGCTGTTTTTACTGCATCAAAAACTCAGTGCTTCTGACACAGCTGCTAAAGGTCACTTTGTGTGTCTCTATGGGCCGCAGAAGGGTGTGAATAAACTCTGGCATTTTATGACTTGGGAATGAGAATGAGCTGCCTCTTTTTACTACGTCACCCGACTTCCTTGTTTTGTTACTACAGCCACTATAGGTCTCTGCTTATCAATAACTGTAAATGTAAGTCACAATAAGCTGCTTGTATAGACAACCAATATGCCTCCCTTCTTTTTTGCTGAGGACAAGCTGTCATTGTTGAATGTTGTCATGCTGGTGTTAGTATTCAGGAGCACCACTGTGCCCAAGTACTGTTAAGGGGTCCCCATGCTTCAGATGAAGTGCTTGTTGAATTGTGGGGTCTGAAGCTCCTCCCGGCCACATCTTTCCAGTGTCCGAATTAAGAAAGTATGCCGGATCTGCATTTATCTTGTTTGATTCTGCATGCAACTACTTTTGTCACCTCACGGATGCCTTCAAGGAAAGATTGTCCAAAAGTCTGTTAACCCCATTTGAACTATTGAACTTGTTTCTCCACCTCAGCTGTGGCCATTTAGAACAACTTTAAAGACTTTTGCCTTCAGACGTGTTTGTGAACTATTTTGTGTTGAATCTTTACTCTTTTAAAGGAGTACCAAAAAAAAGTTTTAGTTCTTCTGAAAAAAGTAATCTTTTTTCACCCTGTCTATATCTCAATGTTGGGAGCAGAGAGAACCTCAGGGCCTCAGAATCAGAGACAGTGAAAGATTGCAGCATTAGGTGTTATGCAGTTGAGAAAGATGAATTTATTGATGGTCAGAGCCATGTTTCTCTCATCCAGTCAAGCTTTGCCTCAAGAAAAATACATTAGCAAGATTATCATGGTTACCTTGGACAGGTCTGGAGTCAGAAAAACTGCGTGCAGGGTTATACGATTTCTTTTTTTATCCCTTTCTTTTGCCCGGCTCCCGTTGTGTTGTTCCATTTTTAAGTGATTTTACAGAGCTCGCACAGCAGGAGATTTCAGAGTAGCCCCCCTCTTGCTATTTTTGAATAATTCAAGTACCTTGGCTCAGTACTATCACGCAGATGACAGCCTGCTTTGATATTGCGTGTGCTGTAGGACCATTCCTCATACACCTTCTCTGTCAAAGATAAAGCGCGCCCAGTGGGCCCAGTGACACCAGCATCAAATGATTAATTAAGAAACACATCCTTCAGAGACAAGCTTTTCAATTACTCTGTTTGCAAACTTAAACAGCCCAGTTAAGTAAGGCGCAGTTAGTCCACGTAGATATCTCAGGACTTGCAGTGCATTGGGATGGGTTTGGGTCATTTTATACCAGCCGTGATGATGATGAACATTGTCTTTCTGTCACTCTGATATTCAAGCCTTTTCTTTCTTTTATGAAACCTTTACATTTTCTTTTGAAACACTCAACATCAAGGCGGTCTTTCATGGAAAAATATGCATGGAGCTTTGAAGTGAATCTTCTCTTTCTAGTCTCGTTGGAATGAATAGAAGAAGACCTGTGCGGTTAAATAACATAAAAAAACATTGTGTAACAGTAGCGCATGTAGAAAAGATGAATGCCGTCAGAGAACTGGCTCATTGATGTCGCTATATAGCAATACCTAGATAATCATTTCATTTGTAAGAGGAAGAATATGGTATATTATTTTCAAAACATTACATAGTTTAGCACGAACAGTGGTAGCCATGAGGGATGTGCACGATTACAGCTTTATTACAATTACTATCTTACTGTTTCATTTAGCAGACGTTTTTATCCAAAGCTGAGAGCTGATACAACACGAGTAAGTGCCATGAAGCAAAGATCAAGTCTGATAGGATGTAAGTGCCTATAGGCAGTGCTTGAGGCAATGTGCATCGAGTGCGTAAGATGCATTGGATTTTTTTTAAATTATACATATATATATATATTTTGTGCAGTCAATCAAGTGCAGTAGTGTTCATGAAAGAGCTGGGTCCTCTGTCTTCTCTTAAAGACTGAGAGGGACTCTGCCCATCGAATGTGGTTTGGTAGCGCGATCCACCATCGGGGAGCCACAAACTGGAGAGTCTAGCTAGCGACTTTGGGCCCCATTGTGGTGGTTGAATCGGGCATCTTTCATATAGCAGAGCGTAGTAATGTGGGCAGCAACTGCAAGCCAGTGGAGCGATCTGAACAGTGGGGTGACTGTGCTGTTTTTGGCTGACTGAAAACCAGATGTGTCACCATGTTCTGGATCATCTGTAGAGGTTTGAACGTGCACGCAGGGAGGCCTGCCAGTAAGGAGCTGCAGTAGTCAATGTGTGATATTACGAGAGCCTGAACCAGAAGTTGTGCTACATGCTCAGATAGGTAAGGTCTTATCTTCTTGATGCTGTACAGGGAAACACAGCATGACTGAGCAATCGAGGTAACGTGGACCTTGAAGGTTAGTTGGTCATCAATCATGACACCCAGGTTTCGGGCAGGTCTTGTTGGTGTGAGCTGGGTGGATTTGAGTTGGATACTGATTCCTTGTTGTACAGAGGCTGAGTTTATGCCAAGATATCCATTTCAAGATATCAGGTAGACATGACGAGATGTGAGTGGAGACTGTGTGGTCTTCAGGAGGGAATGACAGGAAGAGTTGGGTAACATCAGCGTAGCAATGGTATGAGACACCATGGGAGTGGATTATACGATTAAACGTTGCCACCCTGGCTAGTCAGCATCAGAAATACTAGTTGGGTAAACTATTTATTAATCTTTTATTTATGTACAATGCCAATTAACCATCGCCTCGAAGCTCTTATGCAGCCGCCCACCATTAGTTGGGGCTGCAGCACCAATTTCTTTAGATTTAATCTTTCCTGAGATTACAATGACCCGGACGAATGAGAACATTCACAGACATAATGTGCAATGTTCGTATTCGAACGAACAAGTGCACAAGTGTCACACATTTCTGTGGTATATACAATACAATTTGGCTACTGTAGAATAACTTCAAATGGCTCTTAATACACAGTATTTTTTCAGACAATGTTCAACATAAATTAACAAACTTGAGCTCAATTTTAACTGCTCTCTGAGTGTTTTCTTACTGTTAGACCAGCCTAAATTAAAATTTGCATTTAATGGACAGCAAAATTAGTGGCCAGGAGCATGCCTAGTAGCCATCTGTATGAACAAGAACAGGATATTTAAAGGATTGTCCTGGCGGTTTTGCATGTTCTACCCCATTTATGTCAAATCATTTTGATAGTCTTGGTAGGCCTCAAGTGGATTATTGGTACGACATGTTGTCTGACCATGTTTACAGGAGACATTTGTGATGTTGCAGTTGATTATGATCAGAGAAAGTGGGAAGTAGTTTCATGAAGACTGGAAAAAAGGCTTCTTAAGAGAGAAATTTAAATCCCAACTACTTGTCCTTCTTGCCGTTGTCACTCCTAGAATCCTGATCGGCTGCACCACTTTTGGTGCAGACACAAACAGATAACTTGAAGCCTGGCAAGCTGGATTCCTGTGTGATCTTGTGATCTTGCAAATCCAGCTGAGCTGCCTCGCAAGGCAACCCCTGAGCTGCATTACCACACAAAGATAATGCAGCATTGACCGAGATGAGCTTGATGTGAGCTGTGGTGAATTACTTCAAGCAAGTTTGAAAAGTCAGATACTAAATTGATCATACTGAAACTGAAACTGCCTGCATTCCAATCAGGTAGGCATGGCTCTGTAAATAAAAGGATGTCAGCAAAGAGGGCTTATTTTAGCTTTATAGATAGAGACAAAATCATGAAAGCAACATCGAGGATTGCCATTAATTCAGTAGAAACTATCCCAGCACGAGATTGCCTCAAAATTTAAATCACTGGTTGCACGCTCAGCACTTTTTACCCACATGCAGAGTCGACGCTTATAAAAGGCAGCATGAAATTAGCAACAGTAGAAATCTTTCCAACTGTGTCTCGGGGAAAATATCTTATTCAAATGGGAGCTGTGGTGTGATGTTTTTTTTGTGTGTGTGTGTGTGTGTATAGAGGGGTCTGTGCGCAACAGTGTTTCAAAACACACACACAAACACCTCCTCCCCGACGCTCCCTCCATCAGACCCTGAAATAATTCATCAGCGTGTTCGTCTCAGAGACCTGATCCACAAACAGCAGAACACCCGGGCGCCAATCATCTGGGAAATTGATCCTCCCTAAGACTAACATTCACAGGGCGAGTTTTTGGGAGGTTTGTTTGGAGGCGACGTTACATTCAGTAAGTACAAACACAGAGCTGATCAAACTTGTTGTTTTCCTGTTCTTTATATCTCCACTCTTCCTCAGACTCGGACACTTTCTGGAGTTGCTTTTCTTTAATTGAATTTGTATTGACAAAGCCCCTACATGTAAAGAATTTCCACTCTGGTTTGGTCAAAAATGGATATTATAAAATAATGTCTCGCATAACTTGAAACATGAAGGCTATTCTCAGAGTATTTCAATAGTAAAACTACTATGGCAGTTGGCCCTGAGGTGCCATTTTTAAAGGACAAATTATAATAATATGTTTTTACACTAATGTAATGTCTCCCTGCACTAAAATGTAATGCTCTGTGAAAGTGTTGGAGCAATGTAAGTGCTCCCAACACTTAAATAAAATGGAAAAGGTAAAGGGGTATTATAGTGGAAATAAAAGTCCTCCACTTTTTTTTTCACTGCATTCATGATGGTTTTTTGTAGCCACTTCACACTCAGTTGTCCAGCTTCTTTTTCCAGCGGCGCTGTCGCTCGAACAAGTCAGGATGCTTCAAAAGCTCAAAACTGAAGAATACTTCTGAAATATCTCAAGAGCTGAGAGGCCTTAATTTGAAAAAGATTGTATTCGAGGTCTTTGGTACAACACCCTTGCTTTATTTATATATTTTATCATATTTAAGTCAAAAGATTTGCTGTTTTTTAATGTTCTTGTTCTTCTCTATCAATAGTCTTATTTTTAATAATGTCATAATCACCACTCTTTATCGGAGTTTCTCCAGTCCTGTAAAAAGCGGTTTTCATTCACTATTGCCACTTTTTTTCAATTGCTGTTTAGCCACCATCAATGAAACACTCGGTGTACAGATGTTTCAAATTAAAAGCCTTCCAGCTTTTCAGAAACTACATTTACTGAGTAATCTGTCCCTTTTCGAACAGGCTTTTAATGTGAAACGTTTGAAGGAAGTGTTGAGTTTGAGTAACTTTACAGTAACAAAAAATTTAGCGATTCAAAGTAATAACAAGCACGAATTATGAAAGGAGGCAGGGCTAAAATATATAAGGGGTGAGGCTAACTAAGCAATGAGCTGGGGAAATGGGTGTGACTTAAACATGGGGGTGTGGCTAACATGCACTATTGAAATATGAACTTTCTGCTAAGACCAATGATCCCTCCCACAGTAGTCTACAACTAACAGTTCATGAGTTTGGCCATGTTACCTTTTTGTTATAGGCCACTCCCACTGCCCTGCCCTCTTTTTGCCAGTTGGTATGAACAGATAATCAGCTGTTCATTGGCTCATGACCAACCTTTCCACAAAATCTTGTGGGAGTATGTGAATCCATTTGGAAGTTGTGCACAGTTTCGTTATAGGACGCTCCCACATTGAGCCAACTGGCATGAAAACACGAAATTTCAGCCTCCTAGGACAAAAACTGTGGCTGGCAAAGGGTGGGAATTTTTGTGGACCAACCAACCCACAGAGTGACCTATAGAGTTGCTGGTCACATTTACAATGTGAGCAATTAGATTGCAACTAATCGATCCTTCGCTAAGCCCTGCCCTCCTTCGTTACTGTATTAACTTTCTGCCTGTAGCCCATGTTGTTGATGCAGTCGTTTAAGCATCTCCCTCCCCACCCACACCAGCATCAGGACTTTCTCAAAATCCACACCCTGACTGGAGAAACAGTCCCTTAGCCCGACTCATCAATAAGCTGGTTGGAGTGTAAGCAAACAATGTCGACACTCGACACAGTCTTCAGGCTGCTGGCACCATGAAGACTGGCAGCATCCACTTTTGTATCATGTGACACCAAGTCGGATTTGGCAGAGAATCTACTTTGTGGTGGTTCTGAGCAGAGCTTAAGTTTACTGACAGTGACATATGGTAAAGTGAGTGAAAGGTATCTATCCTCGTCAGGGTGCTGAAATATTACAGCTGCACCAATGAAAAATGTTCATATTAACAGCAGAGGTGGTAAAAGTACAAATATTCTATATATAGAAGTTTCAACTTCTTATATCTTTAATGTAGTTTTTAGTGTTTTTATATCTTTTTCATCTTGATACATCTTACATGTCATTTTTTTGTCAACACATCTTTTTTTTGTCTTGCTACTTTTATGTTGTTTCATCTGTTTATGTTTTTGGCAAAAAAGTTGACTTTTATTAGGAGGAAGTCACAGGAATTGCAATGTGTTTGTAAATTTATCACATTCTGCTATTTTTCACCAAAGAAAACAGACATTTTCTGCATTTTTTGACGGTGGATCAGTTTGAAATATGTCATGGAATAATAGAACAAGAAGGAGCAGCCACAGTGAGCTGTCAGCTGAAGAGCTGCAGGCGGCAGACATTCAGCTTCTCAGTCAGGTAACCAACTCCTTTCACTGTGAGCTGCTGATCACCTGCTGTGTGCAGCATAAAATCAGATGATGATTGCTCAGAATGATGGAAAGAGGCCAATTATTGCCTGACGACAATAGTTTGTTTTGCTGCCCCTAGAAATCTGTGACCTGTAGTATTAAACAGCATTTGCTGTTCCCACCAACTGCAGTTGTTGACAAATCAAGTCAAATCAAATCAATCAGGACTAAAATCTTTAAGATTACCATTTTAACATTAATTCCAAAGTGGCTAAAATGAAACTTTTGCCAGCAATATTTTAATCGGAAAAATTGTTCAAAGAACTGTGTAATCTAGAAAGGGCTGATCTGAATGACAAACCCACATAGAATTAGGATTCAACTTCTACAGAGCTTTTTAGCCTCTTTCAGTTCGTTGTTTAGGTGTTAAAGCCAACAATGGTCCCGTCTCTGTGCTCTCATCAACCTGTTTTGAAGCAGCAGCAGCAGCAGGCAGTAGTTTTATAACAAACAACCTGCAATAAACCCTCTGTACGCTACCAGCTTAGCACCCAACAGCAGGCAGACACAGTTAGCCGCTAGCTGTTGAACATAGTGGCACAGGGTCAGATTACCTTCATGAGATGGTGGTGGAAAATGAACTCTTATGTTGCACTGTGTCTGCTAGTCAAGAGGCAACATGTTTGCCATAACAACTTCATGTCAGTGTTGTGTTTTCAGCTTGTTCCGCTGAAAAATTCATTCAATGTAGCTTTAAAGGATTTATATGCTTTGCATTTTAATGAGGTTGAAAATGTTTTTCATGTGGCCCATTACATTTGGAATTAAAATGAAAACTACATTGCATGCTTTGCAAAGTACACACATTCTTTACTCTAGTAGAAGTACAGACACTACCGGTTGTTTCTGTACAAAGTTAATGGAACCTCACTTTTTCTCCATGGTCAAGTTTCATCTTGTTAGGTCTTGTTACATCGTTTTTTGTCATATAACTTTTTATGTTTATGTTTTTCATCTTGGGACGTCTTTTACATTGCTTTTGTCTTGTTAAATCTTTTCCATCTTATGTCTTTTTCATCTTTTACGTGGTTTTCATCTTGTTACGTCTGTCATCTGATTACGTCATTTTCGTCTTTTATGTAATTTTCATCATGTGTCTTTTTCATCTTATTACATCTTTTATGTCATTTCCATCTTGCTGCATCTTTTACACCATTTTTCATCTTTTTAATCTTGTTATGTCTTTTACGTCATTTTCGTTGTTTTCGTATTGTTACATCTTTTACGTAGTTTTCATCTTGTTAAATTTTTTTCGTCTTGTTACATCTTTGTCATCTTTTACGTCATTTTAATCTTGGTGTCTTTTTCATCTTTTACATGGTTTTCACTTTATTATGTCATTTTCATCTTTTACGTCATTTTCATCTTGGTGCATCTTTTACACCGTTTTTCATCTTTTTAATCTCAGTATGTCTTGTTCATCTTTTACGTTATTTTTGTTGTTTTTGTATTGTCACATCTTTTCTGTAGTTTTCGTCTTGTTACATCTTTGTCATCTTTTATATTGTTTTCATCTCATTAAAATTTTGCGCTGTTTTTCAGCTTTGTAATTTTGGTATGTCTTTTTCCTCTTTTACGTCGTTTTCATCTTGTTATGTCATTTTCATTTTATTACGTAATTTTCGTCTTTTACGTCATTTTCATCTTGGTGCATCTTTTGCACCGTATGTCGTCTTTTTAATCTTGTTACTTCTTTTTCGTCTTTTACGTTATTTTCATATCGTTATGTCTGTTTTATCTTGTTACGTTTTCATCTTACATGTCATTTTTCATCTTGTTACCTTTTTTGCATTATATCATATTATTATGTCTTCTGCCTAATCTTGTTATGTCGTACATGATATACACTGATGGATACACTAGTATTAATTATGCCAAATCATGTGAAATAAAAGGTCTAGTCAGGAGAGAACAACACGAGTGAGTCCCATGAAGCAAAGATCAAGTCTGATAGGATGTAGGTGCCTACAGGCAGTGCCGGTGGCGATGTGCATACAGTGCATAAGATTGATTGGATTTTTTAAAATATACATACATATATCTTGTGCAGTCAATCAAGTGCAGTGGTGTTCGCGAAAGAGCTGGGTTATCAGTCTTCTCTTAAAGACTGAGAGGGACTCTGCCGATTGCACATGGTTTGGTAGCTTGTTCCACCATCAGGGAACCACAAACTGAAGAGCCTAGCTAGCATCTTTGGGCCCTGTTGTGGTGGTTGAATCAGGCATCTTTGATATTTTATTTTATTTTAATGTTTATTTGTATAGGGACAAGTATGTAGCATAAATCAATGCCACACACTATAGCATTTATAGCCCAAGCTAATTTGCAATGCCTGTCCCTAGCTGGGCCTTAAGATACAAAAGACTCAGCAACAAAGACTCAAGTAACAGTGCAAAGTACAAACAATGAAAAATACAGAACAATACAGTACAAGATACAAACTACTAAACATAATTAGCATCATAGAATAAGAAACAAAATTATTCATGAGTGCATGACTGATTCCTCCTCAAATACTGTTTCAATGTGAGTTTAAAGTGATCCAAATCAGGATCCAGTTTGAGTTCTACAGGTAGAGAATTCCACATGTTAATTCCACGGACAGAAAAAGCTGTTTGTCCAAATGAGGATTTACACAGAT
>JAJHUR010122870.1:0-19447 GCA_027495735.1 Lutjanus campechanus | reverse complement strand
CACACTATACACACACTGTACACACACTGTACACACACTGTACACACACTATACACACACTGTACACACTATACGCACACTGTACACACACTATACGCACACTATACACACACTGTACACACTGTACACACACTGTACACACAATGTACACACTGTACACACACTGTACACACTATACACACACTGTACACACACTATACGCACACTATACGCACACTGTACACACTATACGCACACTGTACACACTATACACACACTGTACACACACTGTACACACACTGTACACACACTGTACACACTCAAATGCAGCTATGTGTTAGTTGTGTGTCAGCTGTGTATTAGCCTGAATGTTAGCATGTTACCTGGCTGCGGTCGCGGGCACTGGTGTAGCGGATCTTCTGGATGAAGTAGAAGATGAGCCAGGCCGACGAGATGATCATGAGGACGATGAAGGAGATGGAGACGAAGACGAGCGAGCCGCGGTTGATGTTCTTGGTGGGACCACGTTGACCCACGAATACAGACACCAGGACCGTCAGGTTCCTCTCCAGGTGAGCCAGGATCTCTTTACCGTACGCCTCAGTGATCATCACCGCCACCGTGTCACCCGTGCCTGCACAAACACAGCTCGTTATGCCACTCTGTGCGTGTGCGTTGTTGTTCTGTTGTTCACTGTGTTTATTGTTCACATTTACATCTTTGAGTAAACTTGAGCCTACAAACTGTTTTCACTTGTCTGTTTTCTGGGTCAGTGGTTCATTGATTCAAGATGCCAAAGGACCTACAGGACGTTATTTAACTTTGGTGAGATGAAAGATTCTTAACTCGAAACCACGAAGGTCCTAAGAAACACCAGATTACAGAAAAATGTCCTGTGGGTGCATCAGAACCTGCCACACACACACACACACACAGTGTGAGGTCACAGTGACCTCATCAATTAATGACACATTCCTCTCTATATTTAGAACTCGACATCGATCCCCAGGAAGTCACTGTCTCTCACACACACACACACACACACACACACACACACACACACACACACACACACTTTCCTCCTCCTCTCTTGCACATTTAAAAAAACACTTCAATCCTACCTGCTTCCCTCTGATTCCTGTCTTTATGCTAACTAACTGTTTCGACAATACGAGTGTACGAAATGATGTGAAAACACTGTGATGAAACTTACCAGCTGATGTCTGTTCAGATATTTGTTTTATCAGCTTACTGACAGATGCTAACATGCTAACAAAGTGTGAGTGTTGTGTGGGAACCTCTGACCTTCGTGTCCCATCTTGACCGTGATGTCGGTGGAGTTGTTGTAGATGAGGACGGCGGTGGCGTTGTAGGCCGCTGCCTTCAGGATCTTCTCTTTGAAGGTGCAGTTTCCTCTCTGCAGCAGCGCCACCCAGTGGACGCTCCGAGGAGGAACCAGGAAACGAGTGGTGGGGTCGCAGCCCTGTCGGTCCACCACTGAGGAGACAAGACACACCGTTACCATGGTTACTGTACCTACAGTGCATTAAAAGACATCTCCACTGCAGTTCCAATGTGTTTTCAACACATTTATAACGGATTTACAATGGATTTTTCAATGTGTTTTCAATGTGTTTCTAACAGGTTTCCAACCATTTCAACAGGTCACCAATACATTGAAGTTGAAAAGATATAAGAAAAGAAAAGATAAGATATTCCTTTATTAGTCCCACAGTGGGGAAATTTCCAGTATTGTCAACCTGTTGGAAACACGTTAAAACGTGTTTCCAACAGGTTGCAATTTTAAATTCTCTGAATGAATTCAGCATCACATCACTGAAGAAAAACCCAATCAATGATCACAACTGTTTAAGTTTGTGTAAACTGACAAACTGATTAATTCACTTTGTGTTTCAGTGCTAAAGAGACTCTTGCACTGATTTTACAATTTCCTGTTGTGCAGCAGCTTTCACTCACATCTTGCTGAGTTTAAATGAATCCACGTGTCATCTTGACTCTATTCTGGGGTTTATTCTGGTTTATTATTGGGGATCATTTGGTTTGGTGTTTTCTGTAACGTTGCATTAGGACAAAGTGTTCAGTGTGCAGTTCAGTTCAGCTGAATCATGTGAGGTGTGTGTGCGTGTTTCTCGTGTGCACAGTACAGTTGCAGAGGCCTCAGTACGAGTGTTGGGTGGCTGCAGACAGTTGGAGCTCCATCAGCAGCTGCTGCAGTGTCCTTGGAGCATCTGACTGTAATCTGACACTTCAGAGCAGAGACGCTCCGACCTTCAGCTGCCTGAACGCAGCCTGGAAACCTCCGCAGTGCCTCACATCTGCTACACCTACATCTGCTTCACCCGCAGCATCCACCACATCCACTGAGACACGGAACAGAGAGAGACGACTAAAACCAGCAGAACAACAAATTAAAACGCGCAGACTGAGCGAACAGAGTTCAGCTAACGACTGTTTTTATTGATCTGATCAGCTGATAACTGAGTTGGACTGATTCAGTTATTATGAATGAAGCTCAGGAGAAAACACTGTGATAATTCATGTTCATCTTCACTGTTTAACAACAGAAATAAATGTCTGACTCTCACTGATGGAGCTCCTCCCCATCCAATAATTGATTATTAAATTAACTGGCAGCTATTTTGATAATCAATTAATCAGTTTGAGTCTGATTCTTGCCTATTAAATGTGAATATTTTCTGGTGTCTGAGGACATTTACAAGAAAATGATCAGCAGATTAATTGATAAAGAAAAGAATCTTTACAGGTACGTCTGTATGCAACATGTTTGTCTAAGTCTTTCCTGTAACATTTATTTCAGGAGGTTTTCTCTGTCTCTCCGTCTGTCCTCTGTGACTTCAGCAGCGTCTCCTGCTGTTTGACTTTCAGATGTGCTGACGAGACTGAACTCAGAGTTTCCTCTGACACACGGTCACATGATGCTGTCAGATTCATTCACAGTGAATCAACATCAGGTCTGCTGCTGCTCTGACTCCGCCCCCTTCACTGATGTCATCACTGAACAGGTAAGCTGTGAGTGTGTGTGTTCCTCTCAAGCATCTGGCTCAAAGCTTTAGGACGCCTGTGGACAATTAGAAGTCAAATACGACTCCCAGAGTACATTTAACCAAGAAACATCCAATCACTGCGCTCACATTCAGTCGCACGTTCCACCAACAGCAACTAGAAACAGTTCTGTTCTGAATTTACTCACTCTGTAGTCATGGCAACATGACTGATCAACTGATCAACAACTGATCCAACGAGCTCACTGATCACCTGCAGATGTTGTGATCATCAGTCTGACATCGTTGGACTTTGAGAAACACTGATCAACATTTTCTGACATTTTCTGAACCAAACAACTGATTGATTAGTGGAAAATTATTGCCAGATTGATCACTAGTTGAAAACTAGGTCCAAACATGTGAAAACAGGTGAAGCGGACGCAGTTTTGTGTTGACAAACGTTCTTAAACTGCTGCTTTTCACAAAGTGTTGAACCTCACCCCATCCATGATTCTGAACCACTGAGCTTCTCCAGGACGCCCCTTTAATACCCAATCACGATCCTGTTACCAACTCACCTGTTCTCCTGTGGAATGTTCCAAAGAGGTGTTTTTAGAACATTCCACAACTTTCAGTCTTTTGTTGCTCCTGTCAGAATGAAATTAAAACATCTTGTCTTTGCTCTGTATTCAACTGAATATAGGTTGGAAAGTTTTTGCAAATCAAAAAATCATTAAACTTTTTATCTTGGAAGGTTCAAACTGACAGTTAATGATGAGCCAGCAGCCGAAAGAAGAGAAAAAAACACCCGTTCTCTGAACTGACTGACTTCCTGCACAAAGTGTCCCTCTGCCTGCTGGGTTCTGGGTTCGGATCAGACCTGGGAGGTATCGAGGTGTCATGGTACACCAGGGTGTTCAGACATCCTGAAGGTTTGGTTTTCAATACCGTCATTGTGAATAAAGTTATCTGAAACATTTTTTATTAAAATTTTAAATGAAATTAATTTATTATAATAGTGAACTAACCTGTTCCGTCTGTCAGAACAACAGCCTGAAAAATCTCTCAGACAAGTTTCACCTTCACCTCTAACAGGTTTTATCTGGTTCAGATGGATGTGACACCCTGGACGTTTCTGTTTCTCCTCATCAAAGCAGTGAAAGGGAGGACGAGAGACAAATTAACTAACGAGGTGGAGAAGAAGAAGAAGCTTTTATATGCTCACAGCAGCCTGTTTATAGGAATATCTTCAGAAATGACGCACTTAGGAAGGAAAAAAAGGAACTAAACTGTCCTCCAACTATACAGAAACAAGACTGATTGAAGTTAGTTATGAATAAATAATTGACTCATCTACTGAGGGAGGAGTCTCAACATCACATGTTCACTCGCTGTGTTACTCATTATCAACTGCAGTGAGCAACAGGCACAAACTAAGTTCCCTGCAGAACTCTGCAGGCTGATCACAGACGTGTTTCTAACAACTTGACGTGTCTGCAGACTGAGATCATCTGACTGGAATCATACAGCGCCTTTAAGTCAAGATATATGTATATATATAACTGATATATTAACATGAAGGGGCTAGCTGGTGCTAATTTGTCTAAACTAAGGCTAATGTGGCTAAACCCAGCTAACTTTAACAAGGAGCTGACATTGAAGTTCAACCCCTTTTACAGTTAACAAAAACCCCACAGACAGCTGCTAACATCTGTCTTTAGTCTTCAGTGTCAATAAAAGTTCTTTATTTTGTAAAAAGAAAAGAAAAGAAAAGAAGAAAAAACTGAAAAGACAAAACTAACAGTAAAATAAAGACAGTAAAAAGAGGAAAAAAGAAAAAAGAAAGGAAAACAGACTATTAAATTCTTAAATTCTTTGACACGTTTGTTTGAATTTGGCGTCCACGACCCAGAGAGACTGAAGACTGATGAGGAAAAGAGCTCTGCTGTAGATGTACGCTGCTCACACTTATGTTGGGTTTTGTTGGGGTTGGGTTTTTATCTGTAACCCCGCTGTAATCTGTAACCCCGCTGTAATCTGTAACACCGCTGTAATCTGTAACACTGCTGTAATCTGTAACCCCGCTGTAATCTGTAACACCGCTGTAATCTGTGACACTGCTGTAATCTGTAACACCGCTGTAATCTGTAACACTGCTGTAATCTGTGACACCGCTGTAACAGTGCTGTAATCTGTAACACCGCTGTAATCTGTAACAGTGCTGTAATCTGTAACACCGCTGTAATCTGTGACACCGCTGTAATCTGTGACACCGCTGTAATCTGTAACAGTGCTGTAATCTGTAACAGTGCTGTAATCTGTAACACCGCTGTAATCTGTAACACTGCTGTAATCTGTAACACCGCTGTAATCTGTAACAGTGCTGTAATCTGTAACACCGCTGTGATTTGTAACAGTGCTGTGATTTGTAACACCGCTGTTGTCATCAGTTTATTAACCGGTAGAGACAGGTGTGTTGTGCCCTGCTGATGTCATTACCTCCGTGATGTGGTGCTGGAGCAATGACCACACCCCTTGTGTCCACCTTTGGTGAGTTCTGTCCGTACGTCCCATCGTCGCTGCTCATCAGGTGGACAGTGTTTCCTCGTCCATCCAGCACGGTGGCGTTCACCGTGGCACGGACGTACTCGTCTGACACCATGTTTCTGTCAGAGCGGGCTGTCAATGCCAGGTGGAACAGGGACAGGACCTGGACCAGGATCAAGACGGATGGGACAGGGAGGTGAGTCCACCGTGGGGACGTCATGTCTTCCCCTGAGTCCTCGTTACATCCAAACTGTCAGGAGACAAGAGGAAAATCCTTTAGACCAGAAGGAGTTCAACAACTGTCCTCCTGTGGAAGGCAGCGTCCAACCGTCTGTTGTCCTCAATGTGTCTTTGTCTCTTTGTCCTAAGACTTTACTGTCATTTATGTCATCCAACTGTCTCCTGTCTGTCCTCAACATGTCCAGATGTTTCTATACATCCTAATTGATATTTGACTGTTATAATGTCCCTCTAATCTAAAGTGTTATGTCTTTGTCTGAAAAAGACCTAATGTCTCTTTGTCTCCTCTGAATGTTAGTTCCTGTCCATCAAAGAAAGTGTTCATCCTTTATGTCCTCATAACCTGTGAAAATATCTTAATGTCCACATCCTCAAAATCTGTCCGTAATGTCAGTTTATGTCCTCAAAAGGATGTCTTTGTCTTTTTTACAATGTCTTTACACTGAATAAATGTCTATATTGTTTGTGTCTTTTGTCATGAAATGTCTTCATGCCCAATGGCTTCAAAATTTGTTTTAATGTCCATGTCCCCCAAAAAACATATTTATGTCTCTTTATGTCCTCAAAGATCTTCGTATTTTATTACTTTATGTCCACTAGATGTCTTATTTCTGTTGGTAAAGTCTAAAATGTCATTTTTGTCCACCATATGTCTTCTTTATGTCTCCTTGTATATCTTAACATCTCTTTGTCCTCAGTATTTTTCATTGTCAGAATGTCCTCATGTCCCTCAGAGTTTTTCAGAGCCTCGTTCGCTCTTTCTTTGTCCAATATTTATGTCTTTTGTCTGAAATCTGTCCTGCTATGTGACATGTTTATGTCTCTTTGTGTTCTTTGTCTTTTAAATATTAAATCTTATTTTTAAGTCTTTTTAATGTCCTCCAGCCACAAATGCCCCCCTTTGTCCAAAAATGTCTTCTGTCTCCGTGTTTGTTTTTAAAAATCTGTCCTTAATGTCAGTTTGTGTTCTCCAACTGTCTATATGGCTTTCAAATATTTATTTTGCCTTTTCACCCATTTAATGTCTCATTAATGTCCCTGAGTTACCTCAAATACATTGTCCTCAAATGTCTCTCTACGTCCTCCAAACATCTTCTTTATGACTTTAGTATTATTATATCTTACAATGTCGTTGTCTTCCAATATGTCTCTTTGTTTGTATAAATCTAGAGTTACTTTACAGTTTGTGTTCTCTGACACTCATTTTTATGCCTCTTTGTCCTCCACAATTCCTTCTATATGTCCTTCAAATGCTTTATTTGTCCATTAAATGTCTTATTTATTTTTTCAATGTCCTCCTGGAACTTATCTCTTTGTCCTCAAAATCATAAAGACAGTTGATGTCTTTATGATTTTTGTTTTATGTATGTTTTAAATGTCCATCTGAAAATGTCCTGTTTAAATTCAAATTGTCCTTTTTGTCCAACTGTTGTCTTCTTGTCTCCTTCTGTCTTTAAAATGTCGATATGTCTCCTTGTCCTGAAAAAATTTAATTTGTCAAATTATGTTTGGTTTTTGTCTTTCTGTCTCTCACATATGTTTTGTCTCTCAATGTCTCTGTCTTTGTGTCTGCCCCCCACAGATCCTCTATATTTCTTTCAAAGATCTTATTTATGTTGTTTTGTCCAATAAACGTCTCATTTATATTTTTAGTGTTATTCTGTCTCTTTGTCCTCCAGAGTTTCAGTGACTATTTGTCCTTTTATGTCCTCAAAAGATTTACTTTGCAACTCTTTGTCTTCTCAGTATTTCTTTTTGTCCACTACATTCCTTATTTGTGTTTTTAATGTCTTTGGTTTCTTTATGATAATCTGTTATTAATATCAAATGTCCTTAATGTCTCTGTATGTCCAACTGATTTCTATCCTTACAACATCTCTTTGTCCTGAATATTTTCAGTTTCTGTTCTTAAACTGTAAACGTCTTCCTGTGTCTCGCATGTAAACGTTGCGTCTCTAAATGTCTCTGTCTTCGAGTCTGTCCTCCACGGACAGCGGCCAGTGAACCCTGGGTTCAGATTGTCAGGGACATGAGGACAGTGTTGTCAGTTTAGTGTCTGTCTGTCTGTCAGAGAACGGGGCATCATCATCATCATCATCACCAGCAGGCCAACATCTGGACCTCCAGAGCGCCATGTCTCCATGTCTCCGTGTCTCCAGCTGGTTAAACACTCGCTACAGTCAGAAGTCCCTTTAAAAAACGCTCGTTTTAAGAGTCGGCGGAGCCTCCAGCACCGTGACTCAGTGTTTCACCGCCGACTGAACGCGGAGCTGCAGCCGCTTCATTCCGCTTTGTCTTACCGTCAGCAGGCGGACAGACAGGCAGGCTCCTGGTGCACCGACCCCCGCCTGCCTGCTCTCTCCTCCCGGTGTCTGTCCCGCTGTTCTCCCGGTGTCTCTCCGCGGGGCTCGGTGGCTTCACGGCCGCTCGATCCTGCTGCCGTTTGGGGTTTTATTCCGTTTTGTTTCCGGTCGTTATTTCACGGTGCGGAGGCTCGAGCCCCGTCTCTCCGTCTCCTCGTTTGGAGCTCACTGCGCATGCGCAGGGCCACGACACGGGTAGGCGGCAGACAGGGCGCGTGTGCGATGTTTAGGTCATAACAAGGTAGAACTACCTGAAATTCACGTCAACTGTCGCGATACCTGCACACAGACCACCTGTCTGTCTGTCTGTCTGTCTGTCTATTATTATTATTATTATTATTATTATTATTATTATTATTATTATTATATTGATTTTGATGATGATGATGATGAAGGTGATGATGATGATGATGATGATGATGAAGATGAAGGTGAAGAAGGTGATAATGATGAAGATGAAGACGGTGATCATGATGCAGATGATGATGAAGGTGATGATGATGAAGATGATGATGGTGATGAAGATTATGATGATGATGATGATGATGAAAATTATGATGAAGAAGAAGAAGAAGATGATGATGAAGATGATTATGATGATGAAGATGATGATGGTGATGATGAAGAAGATGATGATGATGAAGGTGAAGATGATGATGATGATGAAGATTATGATGATGATTATGATGATGATGAAAATGATGATGAAGAAGAAGAAGATGATGAAGATGAAGATGATGATGATGATGAAGAATTCAGTTTGTCTGATCGATTACCAATCAGGTTTATCAATAACCCCAGTTGTTAGTTTCATTGTTGTTTGGTGTGTGTTGTTGTAGATCAGCTGTTCCGTCAGAGAACACAGCTCTCAGCACAGAGGATGTAGGAGGATGGATGTCTGAGGGAACCTTACATCCTCCTCAAGAACCATAGGAACCACCTGAGGGAACCCTCATCAGTGACAGTTAGAACCTTGTAGAACACCCCTGTGATCACTACAGGACCTGTAGACGTCTGTCTTCATGTTTTCACTTTAGCGCCTCTGTTTCTGTCGTCATGGCAACAGCAACAGTAAAAACAGCCAGTCAGAGTTGGTTTAAAGGTTCTGCTGCAGAACCACAAGAACAGAGTGTCACAGAGAGACAGAGACAGGAAACCTGCTTATCAGCTGCTGCTGGAGACAGGAAGACACACAGAGACACAGCAGAACCTTTTCTACTACTGCAACTAATACTACTACAGTTAATACTACTACAGTTAATACTGCTGCAGCTAATACTACTGCAACTAATACTACTGCAACTAATGCTACTACAGTTAATACTGCTGCAGCTAATACTACTGCAACTAATACTACTGCAACTAATCCTAGTACAGTTAATACAACTGCAACTAATGCTACTACAGTTAATACTGCTGCAGCTAATACTACTGCAACTAATACTACTGCAACTAATCCTAGTACAGTTAATACGACTGCAACTAATGCTACTACAGTTAATACTACTACAGTTAATACTGCTGCAGCTAATACTACTGCAACTAATACTACTGCAACTAATCCTAGTACAGTTAATACGACTGCAACTAATGCTACTACAGTTAATACTGCTGCAGCTAATACTACTGCAACTAATACTACTGCAACTAATCCTAGTACAGTTAATACGACTGCAACTAATGCTACTACAGTTAATACTACTACAGTTAATACTGCTGCAGCTAATACTACTACAGTTAATACTACTACAGCTAATGCTACTACAGTTAATACTACTACAGTTAATACTGCTGCAGCTAATACTACTGCAACTAATACTACTGCAACTAATCCTAGTACAGTTAATACGACTGCAACTAATCCTAGTACAGTTAATACGACTGCAACTAATACTACTGCAACTAATCCTAGTACAGTTAATACGACTGCAACTAATCCTAGTACAGTTAATACTACTGCAACTAATGCTACTACAGTTAATACTGCTGCAGCTAATACTACTGCAACTAATACTAGTACAGTTAATACTACTGATACTAATACTACTACGGTTAATACAGCTACTACTAGTACTACTACGGTTAATATTACTGATACTAATACTACTACGGTTAATACTACTACTACTAATACTACTACGGTTAATACTACTGATACTAATACTACTACGGTTAATACTACTACTACTAATACTACTACAGTTAATATTACTGATACTAATACTACTACGGTTAATACTACTACTGCTAATACTACAGTTAATATTACTGATACTAATACTACTGCGGTTAATACTACTACTACTAATACTACTACGGTTAATACTACTACTGGTAATACTACAGTTAATATTACTGATACTAATACTACTACGGCTAATACTACTACTACTAATACTACTACGGTTAATACGACTACTACTACTACTATGGTTAGTATTACTGATACTAATACTACTACGGTTAATACTAATACTACTACGGTTAATACTACTGATACTAATACTACTGCGGTTAATACTACTACTACTACTACTAATACTACTACGGTTAATATTACTGATACTAATACTACTACGGTTAATACTACTACTACTAATACTACTACGGTTAATACTACTACTGCTAATACTACAGTTAATATTACTGATACTAATACTACTACGGTTAATACTACTACTACTAATACTACTACGGTTAATACGACTACTACTAATACTACTACGTTTTTTGTTTTGTTTTTTAAGTTATTTTTTTGGCCATTTGTGCCTTTATTTGATAGTGACAGCTGTAGAGTAGACAGGAAACGGGGCAGAGAGAGAGGGGATGACACGCAGCAAAGGGCCGAAGGCAGGAGTCGAACCAGCGACCGCTGCAGAGAACTATAGCCTCCATACATGGGTCGGACACTCTACCCACTGAGCTAAACGTCCGCCCATACTACTACGGTTACTACTACTACTACTACTACTACTACTACTACTACTACAACAATTAATATTACTGATACTAATACTACTACGGTTAATATTACTACTACTGCTAATACTACAGTTAATATTACTGATAATAATACTACTACGGTTAATACTACTACTGCTAATACTACTACAGTTAATATTACTGATACTAAATATACTACGGTTAATATTACTACTACTGCTAATACTACAGTTAATATTACTGATAATAATACTACTACGGTTAATGCTACTACTACTAATACTACAGTTAATATTACTGATACTAATACTACTACGGTTAATACTACTACTACTAATACTACTACGGTTAATACTACTACTACTAATACTACTACAATTAATATTACTGATACTAATACTATTACAGTTAATACTACTACTACTAATACTACTACGGTTAATACGACTACTACTAATACTACTACAGTAAATATTACTGAAACTAATACTACTACGGTTAATACTACTACTACTAATACTACTATGGTTAATACTACTACTGTTAATACTACTACAGTTATTATTACAGATACTAATACTACTACGGTTAATACTACTACTACTAATACTACTACAATTAATATTACTGATACTAATACTATTACAGTTAATACTACTACTACTAATACTACTACGGTTAATACGACTACTACTAATACTACTACGGTTAATACGACTACTACTAATACTACTACAGTTAATATTACTGATACTAATACTACTACGGTTAATACTACTACTACTAATACTACTATGGTTAATACTACTACTGTTAATACTACTACAGTTATTATTACAGATACTAATACTACTATGGTTAATACCGTTACTACCCTAACTACCAAATATCCCAACTACAACTACTACTGACTGTTGTGGTATTTTGTGTATCTTTGTGGTTGTTTTGAGGTTGTTTTGCGTCTCTCACCTCTTTTCTGTGTCCTCACATTATCATCATGTGGATGAAGGACAAGAAGACAGACCGTGACCACTTACTGCTGCTGAGCTGTGATTGGACGGGTCAGGGGCGAGGTTATGGACAGGGTAGACAAATTTCCTGTTTGATGAAGGAAGCTGAACACTTAAAATATTTCCATCATCACACACACACACACACACACACACACACACACACACACACACATCTGGATTCCATCAGCAGTTGAGGTGAGTCAACAGCTGCTGCTCTCAGATCAGATAAACACACAGCTACCACTGATACAACTGATACTACAACTACCACTACCATACTACCAGAGTACTACAGGAGTACTGCAGCTGTCAGAGTACTGCAGCCGTCAGAGTACTGCAGCCGTCAGAGTACTGCAGCTGTCAGAGTACTGCTAAAAGGAACTGTTAGGGGAAGAGGAAGAGAGCTGCTGCTGTCGAGAGAAAGAGAAAACACTGTGAGAGGAAAACTGTTCACAAAGAAAGAGAGGTGGTGCAGGAAAACAACAGAAGAAGAAGAAGAAGAAGAAGAAGAAGAAGAAGAAGAGAAGAAGAAGAAGAAGAAGAACAGGTTTAAGAATTGAAGGAAAAGAAGAAGATGAAGTTGTGTTTTGGGACTCTAGTCTTTGTCTCTCTGCTGTCATACATCTGCTGTGTCTTTCCGTCTTCTCGTCCTGCAGATGAATGCTCCGGCATGTCCATCCGTAAGTCTTCTTCTTCTTCTTCTTCTTCTTCTTCTTCTTCTTCTTATGAACACCTGGGCAGGTAGAAACAGGTTGAACTCTCAGCAGCCCCTGCTACAGATCAGGACATGTTGTCTCTGGGTGTTGTCTCAGAGAGACAGAGAGAGTTTAAAAAACTGTTTCCCAGCACTCAAAGTCAGTCAATGTGTTCTTGTTTTTTTTTCATTTTGTCGGGATTTTGAGTCCCTGAGATAGAAGACATTTTTATCAAAAAGAGCACATTTTAACAAAGTGAGGACATTTTATGAAAGAGAGGACATTTTTATCAAAAAGAGGACATTTTAACAAAGTGAGGACATTTTATCAAAGTGAGGACATTTTAACAAAGTGAGGACATTTTATCAAAGAGAGGACATTTTAACAAAGTGAGGACATTTTATCAAAGAGAGGACATTTTAACAAAGTGAGGACATTTTAACAAAGTGAGGACATTTTAACAAAGTGAGGACATTTTATCAAAGAGAGGACATTTTAACAAAGTGAGGACATTTTATCAAAGAGAGGACATTTTATCAAAGAGAGGACATTTTAACAAAGAGAGGACATTTTATGAAAGAGAGGACATTTTTATCAAAAAAGAGGACTTTTTTTTTTTTAATCAAAAAAGAGGACATTTTAACAAAGTGAGGACATTTTAACAAAGTTAGGACATTTTAACAAAGAGAGGACATTTTATCAAAGAGAGGACATTTTAACAAAGTTAGGACATTTTATCAAAGTGAGGACATTTTAACAAAGTGAAGACATTTTATCAAAGTGAGGACATTTTAACAAAAAGAGCACATTTTAACAAAGAGAGGACATTTTAACAAAGAGAGGACATTTTTATAAAAAAGAGGACATTTTTAACAAAGTGGGGACTTTTTAAAAAAAATCAAAGTGAGGACATTTTAACAAAGTGAGGACATTTTTATCAAAGTGAGGACATTTTAACAAAGTGAGGACATTTTTTTATCAAAAAGAGCACATTTTAACAAAGTGAGGACATTTTAACAAAGTGAGGACATTTTATCAAAGAGGACATTTTTATCAAAGTTAGGACATTTTAACAAAGTCAGGAGGTGTGTGTATGTGTGTGTAACTTTATATCCTGTTTACAATAAACATAAACTTCAGACTGAAACCACATGACACATCTACAGTAGTAGTTCTTCAGTACACTGTGCTGTACAGTACTACAATAATACAGTAATACAGTACAGTACTAGAGTACTGCAGTACAGTACTAGAGTACTAAAGTACAATACTAGAGTACTGCAGTATGGCTTATACACATTTATGAAGCTCTTTTGTTTGTCCAGACTGATGATGTTTGTCTGAACTTTGTTCAAACTGTCAGAACTTTATTACTTTATGTTATTGAAACATATATAATATTTAAACATCATAGAAACATAGATTTAAAAAAATATAATACTGACTGTAGAATGATTGTGGTTCCAGTTTTAGGACGAAGCAGTTTGAGTTTATCAGACTGTTTCCTGTTTGTTGTTTCAGTCTGATTATATTTGTTTGTTTGTTCTGCTGACAAATAGTTTGAAGATCAAAGAGTCTGTTCACTCTGGATTTACACAAATATCAATGTTTTTAAGTCTTGTCTAAATGTTTTTAATCAGTTGGGAATTTAAAAAATGACTCCTGATTGGATGAATAATGTAGAATGTTAAACCTGCTTCATGATATTTATCAACTAAACTGGCTCGTATGTGTCTCTGGTCTCTGTTTGAACAGATGTGTGTCTCTCTTCTCGTGCAGGTCTACAGACTGTCTGACATGTCCTCTGTGGTCTCTCTGCAGGTCTACAGACTGTCTGATGAGTGTTCTGGTCTCTATGCAGGTCTACAGACTGACATGTCCTCTAGTCTGTGGTCTTTCTGCAGATCTGCAGACTGTCTGATGAGTGTTCTGGTCTCTCTGCAGGTCTACAGACTGTCTGATGAGTGTTCTGGTCTCTCTGCAGGTCTACAGTCTGACATGTCCTCTAGTCTGTGGTCTCTCTGCAGGTCTACAGACTGTCTGATGAGTGTTATGGTCTCTCTGCAGGTCTACTGACTGACATGTCCTCTAGTCTGTGGTCTCTCTGCAGGTCTGCAGACTGTCTGATGAGTGTTCTCGGTCTCTCTGCAGGTCTACAGACTGTCTGATGAGTGTTCTGGTCTCTCTGCAGGTCTACAGACTGACATGTCCTCTAGTCTGTGGTCTCTCTGCAGGTTTACAGACTGTATGATGAGTGTTCTGGTCTCTCTGCAGGTCTACAGACAGTCTGACATGTCCTCTGATCTGTTGTCTCTCTGCAGGTCTACAGGCTGACATGTCCTCTAGTCTGTGGTCTCTCTGCAGGTCTGCAGACTGTCTGATGAGTGTTTTGGTCTGTCTGCAGGTCTACAGACTGTCTGACATGTCCTCTGATCTGTGGTCTCTCTGCAGGTCTGCGGGCATTCCGTCTAAAGACCGTCTGTAACTTCACTACCTTGAAGGAGAAGCAGCTGGTCCAGATCCAGGCTCCAACCACCATCCTGTACCTGCCCATCCTCTACCTGCTGGCCTTTGTGGTTGGTCTGCCGTCCAACCTGCTGGCGCTCTGGGTCCTGGTCTTCAGGACCAAAGCTGTCCCATCCACCGTCCTCCTCATCAACCTGACGGCGGCTGACTGCCTGCTGCTGCTGGTCCTGCCATTCAGGATCGTGTACCACTTCAGGGGGAACCACTGGGACCTGGGGGAGCCATTCTGCCGCGTTGTCATGGCGATGTTCTACGGGAACATGTATGGCTCCATCTTGTGTCTGGCGCTGGTGGCTCTGGACCGCTACATTGCTCTCGTCCACCCGTTTGGAGCAAAGACGCTGCGCAGTCGCCGGACATCTCTGTACATGACAGCGGCAGTGTGGACGGCGGTGCTGGCCGCTATGCTGCCTCTGCTGGTGTTGCGACAGACCTACGTGCTGGATGAGCTTCGGATCACCACGTGTCATGACGCGCTGCCTGAGAACGAGCAGGGGAACTACTTCCTGCCGTACTTCGCCACCCTGTTTACGCTCTGCTTCCTGCTGCCTTTTGCTGTCGTGCTCTTCTGTCATGGCGCCATCCTGCGCACCCTGCTGGCCGAGGGAAAGCGGTACGGCCATGCGGTGCGGGTGACGGTGCTGGTCCTGCTGGTCTTCATCGTGTGTCTGCTGCCTAGCAACATCCTCCTCCTCCTCACATACACGGACGGCTCACTGGATGGAGACGGTGAGGACGTCTATGTCCCCTATATGATTAGCTTAGCTGTTAGCACCTTCAACAGCTGCATCGACCCGTTCATCTTTTACTTCGTGTCTGCAGAGTTCAGAGAGAAGGCGAGAGACGTGCTCTGTTGCCGTGGCAACACAGGGGACGAACCATCCTCCAGGGCCAACAATGTGTCCTACTCTTCATCATCATCATCAGGCCTGAGGTCAAAGGTCACCGTGCTGACTGAGGCCAGCTGATGGTCACATGACCGCTGAATTTTGGACTGCAGAAGTATTGATCCCTGATCACCTGATTGATTGATTTATTGATTGTTGTTACTTTAGACGTCAATAAAACTATAAAGACTTGTCCTGCAGTTTGTTGACTGAAACTCAAATTAAACCACATGATCAATAAAAGATGTCCTGATTGAATCGTTTCTGTCTGAGTCAGAAATGATTTTTGAATGAAAATCAGAGAAAATGTGTCAGTGAGCAGATTTCAGTTCAACACAAATAAACTTGTCTTTAAATGTCTTCATCCTGTTAAACCTTTAGTTTAGCTGATCCCAGCTGACATTAAACCCAGACGAGACCTGGAATAATTAACGTAATGATCGATTATCAATCAATTGTTAAATTATTCACCAACTATTTTGATAATGATTCATACTGATCACTTGGATCAGTATGAATCATTTTAAGAAAAATTCAAAATTCTTCTTCATCAACTCAACACTTAGACTTTGATCAACATTTTTCACCATTTTCTGACAGTTTATGAACCAAACAACTTATCAGTTAATAAAAAAAATTAAAAAAAGGTTTGACAGATTAATCCACAATTAAAATAAGTAGAAGCTGCAGCCTTTCCCAGCCTTTTCTACAGCCTGCTGTGAGGCCCAGGTAACCCTTCATCATCATCATTATCATCATCATCATCATTCATGGTAACACTTGAAACCCATTTCTGCCAGTGAGATGAAAAAAAGTTGTGTAGGCTAACAACCTGATGACTTACTGTATGATGGAACTGTGTAACTTGGTTTAACTTCAGCTGCAGTCACATCAGTCACATCAAACACTAAAAAAGAAGAAACTGCATCCAAAGAAAGATTAAATCGAAAGCAACTGGACTTGTTCAAAAGTCTTATCTGAAGACGCTTCGCCTCTTATCCAAGAAGCTTCATCAGTTCATGCCATTCATCCCACTTTGGATGGAGCCGCTCTCATTTCTAGGAATCTGGACAAGTTTATTAATCAGCCCGGTCCGTGACAACCCAGAGTTGAGACCAGGATGCAGAGTTGCAGTCTTACACGCCTCTCTGCGCTTCCATTAGAGCAGTTACCCACCCAAAACCACATAGAAACGGTGTCTGTCCCCCAACCATGTAAATCATTCATATCAAAAATTAATAGAAAAGGAGTAAATCATAAAAACCTAATAAAAATTAAAACCACCAGTGTGAAACTGCATCAAAATATAAACATCAAATGTGGACTCTTAAATATCAGATCTCTGTCATCTAAGGCTGTACTTGTAAATGAACTAATCTCTGATTATCATATTGATTTATTCTGTCTCACTGAAACCTGGTTAGGTCCTGATGAATATGTTAGCTTAAATGAAGCTACTCCCCCAAGTCATATTAATACTCATATTCCTCGAGGCTCTGGCAGAGGAGGTGGAGTCGCAGCTATTTATGACTCCTCCCTGTTTATCAGTCCCAAACCTAAACTTAATTATAACTCATTCGAAAGCCTTGTTCTGAATATTTCACATCCAAACTGGAAAACACCACAGCCAGTTATATTTGTTGTTGTGTACCGAGCTCCAGGCCCATATTCAGAATTTCTGACTGAATTCTCAGAGTTTTTATCAAGCTTAGTCCTTAAAACAGACAAAGTTATCATTGTTGGAGATTTCAATATTCATGTAGATGTCGATAATGATAGCCTTAGCATTGCATTTATGTCATTACTGGACTCAATTGGTTTCAGTCAGATCGTACATAAGCCCACTCACTGTTTCGGCCACACGCTCGACCTTGCTCTTGCCTATGGCATTGAAATTGACCATCTAATAGTATATCCACAAAATTCCATTTTATCGGATCATTTTTTAATAAAGTTTGAATTCTTACTACCGGACTACACTCAAATTCCTAAAAAGTATTACACCAGATGCGTCTCTGAAAGTGCTGTAGCTAAATTTAAGGAAGAGATTCCCTCAGCTCTTAACTCAGTGTCATGCCTAAATATTCCTGATAACACTTTATTTACTTTCTCCCAAATCGATCATCTTGTCGATCATGCTGCAGGTTCCTTGCAAATTACGCTTAATTCAATTGCTCCCCTGAAAAAGAAGTTTATAAAACAAAGAAAGCCCCCTGGTATAATTCAGAAACTCGTAAGTTAAAGCAGGCATCACGAAAACTAGAAAGAAAATGGCGTTCCACAAATTTGGAAGAAAATCGAATAACTTGGCGAGATAGTCTTAAAACTTATAAAATTGGCCTCTGCAATGCAAAAGCAGCCTATTACTCATCATTAATTGAGGACAACAAGAACAACCATAGGTTCCTTTTTAACACTGTAGCAAGGCTGACACAGAGTCATAGCTCTTTAGAACCATGTATTCCTCTGTCTCTCAGCAGCAATAACTTTATGAGCTTCTTTAATGATAAAATTACATCTATTAGAGACAAAATTGAACAACTTATGCCCCCTGCAGATATTAATTTATTCCCTAACACGGAAACCTCAGAGGTAGCTGCAAACTCAGATGTATATCTAGACTCCTTTTCTCTCATTGATGTTCCAAAATTACCTCAACAATTTCTTCATCAAAGCCAACCACCTGTCTCTTAGATCCTATCCCGACTAGATTACTTAAGGAAAGTTTGCCTGTAGTTGGCACTTTTCTTCTAGACATAATAAATCTATCTTTGTCAGCAGGCTACGTACCTCATTCCTTTAAATTAGCTGTTATTAAACCATTACTTAAAAAGCCAACTCTTGATCCGGAGGTCTTAGCCAACTATAGACCTATATCCAACCTCCCCTTTCTCTCTAAGATTCTTGAGAAAACAGTTGCAAATCAACTGTGTGATTTTCTGCATCTCAATGATTTATTTGAGAAATTTCAGTCAGGCTTTAGAGCACACCATAGCACAGAGGCAGCACTGGTGAAAGTAACTAATGACCTTCTGTTAGCATCGGACAAAGGTCTTGTCTCTGTACTTGTCCTGTTAGATCTTAGTGCAGCATTCGACACGATCGACCACCATATTTTACTACAGAGACTAGAACATTTGATTGGCATTAAAGGAACAGCACTAAGCTGGTTTAAATCCTACTTATCAGATCGCTTTCAGTTTGTACACGTTAACGATGAATCTTCTC
>JAJHUR010122866.1:0-10842 GCA_027495735.1 Lutjanus campechanus | reverse complement strand
TTAGAGTCAATTAACTATTAAATTATGCAGTATGGAGCGGCGAATGGTGATTCATGTTCGTTTCTGTTCGCTCGTTATGCCGTGTTCATAAATATATAAATCACCACAGTAGTTATCTGAATTTAAAAAGGAGGTGTGATTGTTCCTTCAAATCCGATGTACTAACGTAAAGAATTGAGTATGTCATTGTTCTTGTAATGTTACATGTTAAATAAAGCTTAAAAAGTTTAAAGTTTTTTTAAAAATACACGAAAGAAGACCAACTTCCGGTTGTGACTTCCGGCATGGATTGGATATATGGCGGCGCCCTTGTCCGCCATCATCCCTGCAGATGGGTGCCTCTCCTTTTTTCCTTTAAAAAATTAATTAAACTGATGAATTGATTATTCAAATAGTTGTGTGAACATTGATTATTTGCTTATAACAGCTCTTCCTGTCATTAAGGTGTCAGCTGTTATAACAAGCAGCAGAGTTTATGATGATGATGATGATGATGATGATGATGGTGATGTTTTGTTTTCAGAAGCGAGTGTGTTTGGAGGCGGAGCTCCGGTCAGCTGAGTGTCCAATGGAAACATCCCACAGTTTCACCGTGTCCAGTCAGCAGCAAGAACAGCAGGTAAGTGCAGGTTGTCACGGCAACACGTCATCATGCTCGCGCTCACATAATTAATCGTTACTTATAATTGAGTGTGTAATGAACCGTATATTACATGTTTATAGTGTTGTCACGACAACAAAGTGTTGTTTTTGATGCCCAGAACGATACTTGAGACTGAAACGATTTGATTGGACCGTCCATACCTGACGCATCAGAGACAGAACGTCCTACATGTTTATATACTCGTTATATCTGACACATGGAAAGTGTCTGTTGTTGATATTTGGGAGCTGTTGCTATGGTAACATGTTTGTGTGTGTTGATGCAGGTTGGTGTGGTCCGGCCCAGACCGGCTCTGCTCTGCTGTCCCAGATGTCTCGGAGGGGAACCAGTAAGTGTGTGTCTGTGTGTGTGTGTCTGTGTGTGTCTGTGTGTGTGTGTGTCTGTGTGTGTCTGTGTGTGTCAGTGTGTGTGTGTCTTTGTGTGTCTGTGTGTGTCAGTGTGTGTGTGTGTCTGTGTGTGTGAACTGAATCGATCTGTCACAATCTTATCTCCTGAAAAATGGGTCCAAACATGTGAAAACAGGTGGAGCACTAATCGATCAGTTGTTTGATCCATAAAATGTCATAAATGTTGAAATATTGATCCTGTCACAATGTTGTCCATTAAAAATGAGGTTGTTTATTAAACTGATTGTTTCCTGTCATCAGGTGACGTGATGATGTCATTTGTTTTCAGGGTCACATCAACCACATCCTGGGACTCTGAGGAGCTGATCAGGAGGAGGAGGAGGAGGAGGAGTCGTCCCAGCCGCCGTCCACGTCACTCCTGCTGGATGATGTCATCATGACCTCACCCACTTACAGGACCAATCAGGTGCTTTATTCGTTCAGGCTGGGACGACGTCTCCTGATTGAAAACTATCCTGATACTTGTGCTGTTGTGATTCGATATTTCGACTTAATTTGACTTTTTTTGTTTTTAACACAAACACATCCGTCAGTGTGAGATTTATTTTAGCAGCAGCATCATTTCTGCTGCTGCATGTTTGAGTTTTGACCCTCTGAGGCTGCTGTAGATCAGAGGAAACATGAGCACACAAGATGTTTGATGTTCACCATGTGACCTAAAAAGGATCATGATCATAGTGCTAACTTCTGTTAGCGTGTTAATGATCATTTCCATTAAGTGTTAGCATCAAGCTAACAGACCAGTGTGAGTTATATGTAAATCAGTCATTAATGAGAACTGCAACAAAAAAACAAAAACAAAACAACAACACTCTAACTCAACACTCTTTAATGTTTAATATATCAGAAATATATATAATAAAAAACATTTCATCACCGGGAGGCTGAACAAGGTTTATCTTTAAAATAGATTCTACAGCAGAATTAAAGAGTAAAAATCAGAAATCAAACATTTTATTAAAATCATGATAAAAAGAATCACAATACTGAAGTGAATCAACTCATTTTCTTTCCTGCGAGGCATCTCGGTTGTCATGGAGACGGTTTAATTCTTTAACCACAGTTTAACTTTATCACTCTGTCGTGGTGTGTTTAAGGACCGTTTCAGACTTTGAGTGTCTGAACTGTAGGGCTGCAACCAATGATTAGTTTGTCACAGTCGATCAATTTGTCAGTTATTTTCTTGATCAATCGATCAGTTGTTTGGTCCATAAAATATCAGAAAATGGTGAAAAATGAATCCTGTCAGTTGAAAAGTAGGTCCAAACGTGTTTTCACCTACTTTTCAACCAGTGATCAATCTGCCAAGAATTTTCCCAATAATCGATCAGTTGTTTGGTCCAAAATGTTGATCAGTGTCCAAGATGACGTCCTCAAATGTCTCGTTTTGTCCACAAATCAAAGATCTTCAGTTTCCTGTCAGAGAGGAGTAAAGAAAGCAGAAAATATTCACATTTAAGAAGCTGAAATCAGAGATTTTTGACTTTTTTCTCATTAAAAAATGACTCAAACTGATTAATCAGTCGTCCAAAAAGTTATTTTATTAATCTAACAATCAATTATCCGATTAATTGTTGCAGCTCTAATGAACTGAACCTCGTCTGATTTCAACAGAGTCAATGACTCTCATATGTCCTCTGGTCCTTGAACACACCATCATGTAGTTCAGAGAATCAGCAGGGATCTCTTTAGGATCAATGAACACATCAGAGTCTTAGCCCCGCCCCTCAACCCGTCCTCCTCCTCCTCCTCCTTCCTGATGCCTGATTGGCTCACATGTGCCGTCACCTGAAAGGTGAGGACACCTGAGCGCAATGACAGCAAATCGTCGGACGTTCAGTGAACTCATCGGTTTAATAGAAGTGCGTCGTTTTACATCAACTGACGGTAACTAATCAATAATCAGTGACACTCGGCTGTGATTGGTCGCCCTGATGCCGTCACTGATCTGACCTTTGACCTCTGGCCTCTCTGTGCTCCTTGTGAGACGTTCATGGTCATTACAGCAGACAGTAAAGGGCTATTACACTGTTTTTAACACAGATCTCAACATTTCTGATTCTGTTTGTTTCTACTTCAACACGTTACACTTGTTAGCACATTAGCTTGTTAGCACGTTAGCTTAGCTCTGTGGCTAACAGGACAGGCTGTGTTACCATGATGTCCTCCTGTCTCTCTGTGTGTAAAACAGTTTATAGTCTGACAGGAACACAGATAATACGCTGCAACAGCTTCCTGTGTTTCAGACTCTGTCCAATCAGAGCTCAGCTCTGTCAGGGCGGAGTCTCCACTGTCTTTACTGTTGATGCTGAACAAAGTTTCTATTTTTCTCTTTTTGATTTTATGGACATTTACAAGATGAGATAAACTTTATCGATCCCACACAGACAAACAGAAGGCTCTGCACAGTCTGGCTCCGCCCACACAGGTGATGTCACACAGCTCTGCTCTGAACACGTGCAGACCACGTCCACGACGTCTCGTTCAGCTCCGACTCGAGAGAAAACGTACCTCAAACCTCATTTCACCCCGTTTGGAGGAGAAGAAACATGAAATAAACTATTTTAAATTTTCTTTTTAACTTCCGTCCTCTTGTGTGATGTCACATGACAGCAGGGTGACCAGAACCGAACATGCAGACGAGACAAATGTCCTCTCAGTCTTTACTGCAGTACAAGTACAGGTTCAACTTGTCGTCCTCTGAAGGACGTTTCTGTGTAAAGAGTCTCCGTCTCTGTCTGTCTCACATTCTGAAGGCTTTGACGTCATTTTTGTCCTGTTATTCTTTTTTGTTTTGTCTTTTTCATGTCATTACATCTTCTGTCTTTTTTGTCTTCTTACGTCTTTTATGTTGTTTTTTGTCTTAAGATTTTTGTTTTTGTTTTTTGTTTTTTTTGTTATACGTCTTCGTCTTGTTATGTCTTTTTAGTCTCGTTACGTGTTTTACATCTTTAATGTCGGTTTTTATCTCTTCTGTTGTTCTCATCTTGTTCTTTTTCGTTTTGTTACGTCTTTATTGTCTTTATAACGTTTTCGTGTTGTCACATCTGTAGTTTATAAAATGTGAGGAGGAGAAACTTTAGATATTTGTGTTCAGATGTCAGAAAAATAAAAACTCAAGTAAAGTACAGATACCTGAGAACTCTACTGAAGTAAAGTAACTATTTGTATTAGGGATGTGTGCGATCAGTCGACTTGACGATTAAACATCGCCGCCCTCGTTAGTCGGCAGCAGAAACACGACTTGGTTAAAGTATTTATCAGTATTCTGTTGATGTTCCTCTCAGGTGTGATTCACCTGCTCACCACTAGTGGGCGCTGTGATGCTCCGACGGTCCGGATGTTGTTCTCAGGAACAGATAACGGCTCGTAAACAGTAAAGTTTGTCAGTGTTTTTATGTAGAAAATAAAGTTTCTGTTCTGGTTTGACGTGAAAATGAGAGCCAATCAAAATGTGTGACATCATCTGTGGAAGGATCTGTGGTCCCTGATGTTCAGTCATTATTGTTCTCATCGTTCTAACAGGATGTGATGTCATGAACATGTGACTGAATCCTCCTGATCAAACATTATTATCGTCTTTGTCGTTTCTTTAAAAAACGATGATTAAAGGGACAGAACTCTTAAATTCTCCCTCAACTCTCTTTAAAGGGTTTCTGGCATTAATTCGTTAAAGGGAAAGTTTGTAGATTTCTATTTTTATGAAGCAGATTTTTATATTTTTATTGATTTGACTGAATGTACAGCAGCTTTCTACAGAGCTCTATTTTTGATGACATCATTTCCTGCTTTGGGGCTGACCAATCAGAACACAGCATTTGTACTGATTAAAAAATAAAACTTTTGACTGAAAACTTGTGTGACGTCTGTTTTCTTCTGACTCAACATTTTATTCAGTCTGAACGAGGGAGTCGCTGACTCCTCCCACTCTCCACCCAGAAGCCCCGCCCTCTTCACCTGCTCAGGTAAAACCAAAGACGTGTGAACAGGTGGACGTGGACAGATAGATGTGATTTCATCTGGTTTAACTTCAGATTATTTTGCATCAAACTTGCTTAAAATGAACAAATATTGAATTTAAACCTCAGTTTGTTTTTTACTTAAATTAAATTTATTTCTGTTAAAACTCAGTTTTGACTTTAAACACTTTTTAAAACGGTTCCTGTTTCAGATGAAGTCAGAAGTGACGTGTTTCTTTCATGACTGTAAACTATAAATAATCACACTGAAGTCCAATTATTTATTTTAGGGCCATAATCTTTGTAAAATGATTGAAAGTTATTAAAAACATAAACAATACAAACACACTGTAAAATATTAAACAACAGTAGAACTAAAGAAAACACAATAAGCAGTTATTTAGTCTTCTTGGCTAAATAATAATAAGTATCATTTAGATTTTTTCCTGACGTATGAAACATTTAAACATTTTGTGAAATAATAGTTTTTCCTTCTTTTATACTTTCTGGGTCCTGACAGCACTCAGATCTACAATTTACATAATTATAATAATTTTACATTTATCATCAATAAACTTAATTTACTAAACAGACGAGTTTTTCATGGTTCATCAGAGTTCTGCTTCATTTTAAATCTGGATTTACTCTTTTGTTTTAAAACTTGTTTTTCTGAACTGATTGGAACTAAAATCAGATTAAATTCATTTTTGAGGTGTAACCCAGCCTTTTATTTGTTTCTGTGTTTTAAAGGTGTCATTTATTCTCTCATATAAATTCTACATTAATAATCAAACCATCTCTGATCGATGCTCAGCAGCTGATTGGCTGACAGATTGTTTTGTTGTCCACTTGTCCTCTGGGGACAGATTTTTTACAGTGAATGTAAATAACTAATGAAATTAGAGCTGAAGCTGTTTATTGATCAGTTGATTAAAATCAATTCATCGTTACAGTCAGTTTAAATGGAACCAAATATTCTCTTCTTGCAGGTTCTCTGGTTCTCCTCTTCTTGCAGGTTCTTGGTTCTCCTCTTCTTGCAGGTTCTTGGTTCTCCTCTTCTTGCAGGTTCTTGGTTCTCCTCTTCCTCACTTCAGTCAGCTGAGCTTCACCTCTGCTGACTGCAGGCGTGTTTCAGTCCAAAGTACTGGTTTATGGCTTTATCTTCGTTTACTCTCCCTCCTCCCTTTGACCAGGTAACTTTGCTAACTACTTTAAATAAAACATCATCCACCTCTTCATCTCCTACTTTATCTTCCTCTTCCTCAGTCCTGTTTCCTTCTGAATGATTCAGTCAACTCAAAACTTTGTGCAATTTCAAAAACTTTATTCAACCTAAGCGACAAAAACACTGAAATAAAACAAATCAGATCTTGATAATGGTATTCAAACAAAGAGTTTTTTATCGACAACAGAAGATATCAGTCCGCCGACTCCTCCCGGTCTCTGTCCAGAAGCCCCGCCCTCCTCAGCTGTCCATCACTCAGTCAGGTGAGGTCTGGGTCTCTTGGCTGCAGGAGCTTCACCTGCACAGGTGAAAACAAACAAATGTGTCAGAGCAGGAAAACAGAAGTCCTCAGTTACCTGCGTCACACCTGTAATCAGATCAATAACTAATGATTATTGATGAGTGTGTTGATGCATCTTAAATGATATAAAAGTCGTCTGACAGATGATTAATTTTCTGTCTGATGGTTTCAGCTGTATTTCATGAAGATAAAAAGACGACATGTTGGACAGTGAACGTACAGTCTGCAGCAGCAGGTGGAGCCTCCTGCTGGCAGGACGAGTCACTGCAGCTCTTCATGGTGTAGATGATCCCAGAGGCCGTCCTCCTGGTTTCTGATCAACAAACAAACAAACAAACAAACAAACAGTGTTCAGGAGACATGTTTGTCTGGTTCCACATAGACCACAAATAATCAGTTATTTGATTATAAAACCAATGAATTAATTGTTGGAGTTTTATTCACCACAGCACCAAATTAATATGCAGCCGTAGTATTTACAGTAGAAATAAGAGTAGCTGTGTTTACAGTGTTTACAGTGCTTCCATTCCCTGTGAAGAGAAGATGGAGGAGGCACATGAGTGCAAGCTAAAAAATTAGCCCTCATCTCAACGGTATGGATGGATCAGTAGAAGGTGGCTGCAGGGAACCAGCCAGGAAGCAGCTGGCAGGTGGCATCTCGGTGGGTCAGGATGAAGCAGAATGAGCGACGGCAGAAACAAACTGATGACGAGCAAACAGCATCATGAAGCGGGCTGGTGGACAGCGGGGGCAGTGCCAGGATGCTGGAGCCACCGTCGAGCCCCTGAGATGTCATGGGATTACAGTCCCTCCAGGAAGTTGTGATGTGATCACAACAATTCATGCAAATTCAACCTTGTGATTTTGTCCAAAGTCTGCGACTTTTCTGCAAATTGGGATTAAAATAGAAAACCTCTGGAGGGAGAGAAAGAAGAGAGTGATGCCACTGGCTCACAGATGATGCAGTATTTTGCATATTCTTTTCTGGCAGACAAGACCAGAGCCGGGCTTCCAAAGGACTGGCTGGCAAGTACATCATTCCTGCGGAGGAACCCGTCATGATACGCTATGGAAAGACACATTACAAGATACCCACGGGGTCGGGCAAGAGAGCAGTGAAGGATGATGGGCTCACAGGACAGGACCACTGTTGTGACCATCAGTGATTTAAAAAATCAACAAGAGAACATGCAACCAGTTTATCCCACGTCTGTATGTGAGAAGGTAATGCAAAAAAAAAAAAGAGGGCTGTGAAGATTGACACACACACTTGGTGAGACAGAACCAGCCAGAGTCCAAAACAAAGTCCCCAGAATCTCCAGGAACGTGACAAAGAGTGGGGCAGGAAGAACAGCAGGGATGTGTCGGTGGAGACAAAACACCAAGAGACCATCTGTGCAGAACAGATGAGGCCAAGAAAGAGTCAGTGAACTGTCCTCCTGCAGACGTGGGGAAGAAGCTCGTCTTCAATCAGCTGGAGCATGAGAGCAGAGAACTACTTCAAACAAACGCCAGAGGGAGACAGATGTCCTAAACGCACTGCAGGCTTAGTATTCTAGTTTATTCATTTAGAATTACTATTAACGATAGTTTATTTCTTTAATAAAATATTGTCCTCTGAGGGAAAAAAATCCTCAACCTTTTTTCACTAAACGGACTAAACGATGAGTGATATTCATGTTTTCATATTAATGCAGCAGGATCATTTACATCAGTGAGGATGTTTTAGACCACAGCAGACAGCAAACTGCACACAGACACACACCGAGGAGATGAAGAGGAGAGACAGAGTCTGGACTCTTCATCATGATCTATAATAATGCTGCAAAGTGACAAATGTTTCCTGGAGGAGACGAGCGTCTGTCAGTTTGTTACTGAGACAGATATTTCAGTCAGAACTGTTCAGTAACATCAGGATTTATCATCAAAAAAGTTTTATATCAGTCGGCACTTCACACTCGCTCTGCTGTCCCTCTCTCTCCTCCTTCGTAGTTATGAATAATCGGCGGGGAGTAATTAAGTATTTTAAAACAAATCACACTCCACACAAGTGTTCAATATTATGTTTCATGATCATATAAAGTTTTTATATCAAGTCGGTGCATCTGTCCGTATTCACACGCTCTCTCCCTCTGCTGCGGGTCGGTTTTTTAATTTTTTAAAATATTTTAATTTAACGTGGTTTCAGGTGGAGCTGCAGCTCCCTCAGCGCTCACTCCTCTCGTCTATGGCTTTTTTATTCCATTTAACTCTCCTCAAACAGCAGCTGCAGCTGCAAATACAACCGACTCTGTTCTCTGACCAGAAGTACAGTAGTATTTAGTATTTACAGTAGTATTTACAGTAATATTTAGCATTTACAGGAGTATTTACAGTAGTATTTACAGTAGTATTTATGGAACTATTGACAGAAGTATTGTAGTAAATTTACCTGCATGTAGAACAACTGAGCGACAGGTGGAGGAAACAGCTTCTTTTGCGTCTCCGTCTGACAAACCGAACAACAAACCTCTGAAGAACCAGATCAGGAGAACAACATGATACACACACACACACACACACACACACACACACAGTACTGTAGTAAAACAAACAACTGTTGTTTCTGTTGGAAAAAACATTTAGACCCAAAATTACATATTTACATACTACGTATATTATAAATACAACTTTCAGTCTGAAGTCCAGCTCCT
Source organism: Lutjanus campechanus (assembly GCA_027495735.1). Lineage (NCBI taxonomy): Eukaryota > Metazoa > Chordata > Actinopteri > Lutjaniformes > Lutjanidae > Lutjanus > Lutjanus campechanus. The sequence continues at coordinate 1,593 of JAJHUR010122866.1, read as the reverse complement.
GTGGTGGTAGTGATGCTGTTAGTAGTAACAGTAACAGTAATAGTAATAGTATTAGTAATAGTAATAGTATTAGTAATAGTAGTAGTATTAGTAATAGTAATAGTAGTAGTATTAGTAATAGTAATAGTAATAGTAGTAGTATTAGTCATAGTAATAGTATTAGTATTAGTAATAGTAATAGTAATAGTATTAGTATTAGTATTAGTAATAGTATTAGTAGTAGTAATAGTAATAGTATTAGTAATAGTAATAGTAATAGTATTAGTAATAGTAATAGTAATAGTATTAGTATTAGTAATAGTAATAGTATTAGTAGTAGTAATAGTAATAGTATTAGTAATAGTAATAGTAATAGTAGTAGTAATAGTAATAGTAATAGTATTAGTATTAGTAATAGTAATAGTATTAGTAGTAGTAATAGTATTAGTAGTAGTAATAGTAATAGTAATAGTATTAGTGGTCTATGCTTCCTCGTGTATGAACGCAGAATGAAATGTTTGGTACGAGTCAGTTTGACGTCGTCCAATCAGCAGCAGCAGAAGGATACAGGTTGGTGATGTCATATGGACCTCTGAGCTCCAGAGGCTGAGGACACACATGAACACATTATTGATTATTATAGATTAAACAGAGCAGCACATCAGTGCAGGTAAACAATCGATCGATGGAGAAATGTGAACTGATCACTGACCGTCTCAGCTGCACTGGACAGGATCACATTCTGAAAGACACAAAAACAGATTCACCTTCACAGCTGTTTCAGGCTCCGCCTCCTCTGACATCCGTATGACCATAGACGTAGACGCCACACCGACCGCTGCGGCCCGACCACGCCATATTGGTCCGTTCATGATTGGGCTGATTTCTCAACAGATTTCTATGAGTCGTGTGAAGGCTCATTTATGTTCTACGTTAGAAACACGTACAGATACAGACGGAACCTCACAGAGTTTCTGTTCATCAATACAGAGAAGTGACATCACATCCTGTTACAGCTACAGGAAGCCTGCTGGGACAAAAAGGACGTACCTTCCCTTTACAAGTCTCCACCAGACAGACGGCGTTAGCGATGGTGTAGCGCCTCATGGTGGCGTCTCTGATGGCTGCAGAGTACGAGACCTCAAACACCAGACCTCTGTCTACAGCCTGCACACACAGAGACACACACACAGAGATACACACACAGAGACACACAGAGACACACACAGAGATACACACACAGAGATACACACACAGAGACACACACACAGAGACACACACACAGAGACACACACACACAGACACACAGAGACACACACACAGAGACACACACAGAGATACACACACACAGACACACACACACAGACACACAGAGACACACACACAGAGACACACACAGAGATACACACACAGAGACACACACACACAGACACACAGAGACACACACAGAGACACACACAGAAATACACACAGACACACACACAGACACACAGACACACACAGAGACACACACACAGAGACACACACAGATACACACACAGAGACACACACAAACACACACAGACACACACACAGACACACAGACACACACAGAGACACACACACCTGTCTCTT